>CAUYRT010105274.1:0-31434 GCA_963574885.1 Lepilemur ruficaudatus | reverse complement strand
ATATGAAAGATATTCATTGTCTAGACTCAGTCTGTCTGACCTTCCCTCGTCTGCATTTCCTCCCTCATGTTTTTGGGAGGAGTGTCCATTCCTTTCAACAGGTCTCCACTGTACTTGGTACATATTTTTTTTTTTTTTTTGAGACAGAGTCTCACTCTGTTGCCTGGGCTAGAGTGCTGTGGCATCAGCCTAGCTCACAGCAACCTCAAACTCCTGGGCTCAAGTGATCCTCCTGCCTCAGCCTCCCAAGTAGCTGGGACTACAGGCATGCGCCACCATGCCCGGCTAATTTTTTCTATATATTTTAGTTGGCCAAGTACTTTCTTTCTAGTTTTTTAGTAGAGACAGGGGTCTCACTCTTGTTCAGGATGATTTCGAACTCCGGACCTCAAGCGATCCACCCGCCTTGGCCTCCCATAGTGCTAGGAGTACAGGCGTGAGCCACCGCGCCTGGCCAACTATTCGATTTAGAAACGGGTAATTTTACCATGGCAGGCTTACTTCTCTAACAAACAACCCCCAAACCAATAAAGTAACCAAGTAAAAAGCTTATTTCTCACTCACGTCTCAGTTCAGTCAAGTATTTGGCAGACAGCTTCTATGTGGCGATTTGGGGCCCAGACTCTTTCCATCCATGGTCACTTGCAAAGGGAAGGGACAGAGCATGTGGAAACACACCCACGTTCAAATGCTTCGGCCTGAAGGTGGCACATTGCCCTCCACACACCTCCCGCTCTTACGGCAGGAACTACTCGCACGGCTTCATTTAGACAAAAAGTGACTGGGAAAGGCTGTTTAGCTGTGTGCCCTGGAAGAGAAATCAGTCTGGTGACCACCTAGCCAGTTACTGCTACACTGACCTTGGCAAGAGCAGTTTTAGGGGATGGTAGAAACCAAAGACTGATTAAAAGGAGTTCAAGAGAAAAAAGGGAAGAAGAAACATGGGGTATTAGCTAACGTGGGATTTTGGGATCTAGAGAGATTGCTTTGTTTCCAGCTTGTGTGTACGATAAGGAAAGGATCTGGCAGAGATAAAAAAGTGTGATGATGCAGGAGAGAGGGGACAACCATGGAGAGGGGACAACCATGTCCTTAAGCAGGTGACAGAAAAAGGGACATATCTTGGTGCTTCTCAAACTCCTGACAAAGTCAAGGGCATAACCCCAGGAGGGCCGAGATGCCGTGAAGGACGAGATCACTGGAGAAGAGCACGTAGAGGACCCGGGAGGCTGAGGATTGGAAGGATCACGTCTGTGGATGATGAAATTACCCAGGATCATCACCAAGAGTGCTGTCAGAGAGAGCGCTGAGAGCTATTGTTTGCAAATCCTCCTTACGGAACCTGGTGCTCTAAGGAGAGGAAGAAGTTCTGAAATATAAATTCTCAGCCCCTAAGCAAAAATATCCCCACGAGTCTGCTTCTAGTGGTAATTGCAAAATAAACAGAAACCCAGCAGGGGCTGCCTGGGGAGAGGCTGAGCCAGCAGAGGAGCATCCCGCACTTGGCCGGCGTCCGCCTTCCCGCTGCTCCCCTGCGCAATCTGGAGAATGAAGAGTGATGGCGACGCTGTGACACCGGAGGGATTCGTCGCGGCAGCGAGCGCTCCTTACGCTTCTGCACACATTTTATACGGAATAGGAGGCTGCTGGTTTATGACATCTTAGATTTCATATTTAACTACCGTGTGTGTCCTAGTGCAGAAAAGACTAAATATAGACTTCGAATTAGGAAATCTAAAAACGAACACACTGGCGGGCGTGCGCCGTGGTGGAGGCGCCTGGCCAAGAGGGTAGAGCCTCCTGTCAACTCCCACCCAGGACCCCGCTCCGCGACAGGGGTGCCGAGAGAAAACAGCAGCTTCCACACACTGTTGGCAATGAGCATCTTCCCTCCCTTCACTCCCCAGAGGGAGCTGACGCTCCTGAAGGCCTCACTGTGGGGGACGGTCCCTCTCTCTGCCAGGCCAGCTCCGCCAGCCCCTCCACTGGCCCCCAGTCAGAGAATCCAAACACGAAAGCTGGCTCGCCCCTCCCCCTCCCCCTAAGTAAATCATTACTGCGAGTCAGTGCCTGGGGCGCCTGGGGCGGGTTGGTGAGGGGGGAAATGCCTGGGCCTCCCAGGGATCCCATCCAGCTGCATAAGAAGTGAGCGCTGAGACAGAGAGGAAGGTGGGAGGGTTTACCCCCAAAGGCCACTGTGCTTATCTCTGGCTAATAGGTCATGGAAGACTTTTCCATTTTCTTCTCTGAATTTTCTAAATTTTCTAAAAGTAGTATGTATTACTAATGCATGTGAAAAACTCCTAATAAATTTGTTTTTCTGTTTATAATGGGTAGCCTGGACAACGAGCACACCAACCCTGCAAGACCATTCTAGGCAAACAACGAAAGACTCACCTGGCACCCAATGGGAGCTGAAATCCAGCACGTGGTGCTCAGCGAAGGCACACGGAAGAGGGTTGGGTGACTCAGGGTTCACACAGGCTGATGATCATGCCCTCTCAGCTGCCCAGTTACAGGTGGCCAGAGCCCTAAAGCCTGAGAGGACAGAGAAGACATAGAAGCATGGAGGCAGTGGTGCTCTCAAGGCAGACAAGACCCCTAGTGTCCCTGCCAGTCTGTGATTCTCCGTCTGACCTCGATTGTGTTGACTGCAGCAGCCTTGTGCGCCTTACCTGTTTTGTGAGCAAAGGGCAGTGTCACATTGCCGCAGGCCAGTGGAACAGGGAAATCCTGGACCACCTAGCCTGAAGTAGATTTCATTTTTCCTACCTGGCCTGGGTTGTTAAATTCAAGTGCAATACCACAAATGCTGCGTTAGTCTGGACCTGAGGTTTGAGGTCAGGTTCAAAGACATGTGGTCTAATATAAACACGTGATGACCTTAGATTAAGGGCAGGCCCTAGGTAAAACAGTTAAATAAATAAAATGTATCTTTGGACATCTCCCTGGAAAGAGTGGCTACTTCATACCAGGGTGCCTCACTTTCTAGGGTCCCCTGCAGGTTCCCACTACAGTACTTTCAAACCCTGAGTCTCTGTCCCTCAGGGTTTCCTGCCTAAAGGGGCATGTTAATCTGAGAGACCCACTTGCTTGTTGAGGTGGTAGCAGCCCAATGTGTTCACAGCTCTCCCCATATTGAATTTGTATCTTAACTCAGGCTTCTTTCTAGAAAGACCTGACTTTACACAAACAAACAAAACACCAATGATAGAAATTTTAGGTTGACCTATAGGATGCTAATAGGGAAGACTCTTAAGGATAGAGTGAAGGGTCAGGAGTCCCCCTAAAACAATAATACTTGGGCCAGGCATGGGGGCTCACACCTATAATCCCAGCACTTTGAGAAGCCAAGGCAGCAGGATCATTTGAGGCCAGGAGTTCAAGACCAGCCTGAGCAATATAGCAAGACCCCGTCTCTACAAAAAATAAAACAATTAGCTGGGCATGGTGGTGTGCACCTATAATCCCAGCTACTTGGTAAACTGAGGCAGGAGGATCACTCAAGCCCAGGAATTGGAGGCTGCAGCAAGGTATGATCATGCCACTATACTCCAGCCTGGGCAACAGAGTGAGACTCTGTTTCTAAAAATAATAACAACAACATTCTACTTATACTTAAATATGTCTCTGTCAACAACAATGTTTTCTTCCTGGAAGATTAAGCTACCATAAATCCTTTGTGGAACAACAAGGAATTTTTAAATGAAAAGGAAAAAAAAGCAAAAGGAGGGCAGAGAAGATAAGAACAGAAAAAAGAAAATAAGGAAGTAGTGGAATAGGGCACAGATTCTTAACACACTCATTCATATTCTTTCATATGCTTCTCTCCTTTGTCCTGTGCAAGGGGTAAGATGATGCAGTATTTAGCCCTCTTTGAAAATGTGTTTCAAGTTGCATTTTTAAAATATTATTTTCTAAAACAGTAGTTTCCAAAGTGTCAACCAGGGAACCCTGGGGGGGTCCTAGAACACATTTTAGGGCCTCCTTAAGGTCAAAATTTTTTTCATAACAATAAGATGCAATTTGCTCTTTTCACTCAATTGAGTTTTCATAGGCTACATGTGTGATGGTATCATTGCATGGGGCCTATGGTCCAAAAGTTTTGAGACATGCTTTAGACTCTCTTAGAGAATTGACAATGTCTATTAGTGTATTAAAGTCTCTGAGAAGTTCTGCAGTAAAAAAAAAAAAAACCTATTTAATTTGGTTTAATACAACATTGCAAATTTATTTGAGCATAGAATTTATTTTTGTTTTGTTTTGGTTAGTTTAATGCCTGTTGCCATTATATTTTGAGAAATGCTCCTCTTCCCAGAGTAAGATATTAAGCCAGTATTCCCCTGACCAAGGTGTTTATTACAGAGCTCTCATCTGTACCTGAAGTGAGTAGTCAAAGAACAGACATTAGTATATCAGTATAGTGTAGTGGTCAAGAACAGAGACAGACTGCCTGTTCAACTCCCAGTTCTGCCACTTACTACCTGTGACCTTGGGCAAGTTACTTAACTTTCTGTGCCTTACATTCCTCATGCATCAAATGGGAAAGATTTTATATATATATAAATATATATGTACACATATATATGCTACAATGGTGCCTTGCACATAGTAAATGCTATTTAATTAAGCTTTAAGAATTAGCTTTAATCTATTACTGTGCCAAACATGCTAGTCTAGGGTCAGGACTCAAAGCTAGGCCACTAACTAGTGACATGACCTGAGCCAGGTCTCCAATCTGCCATGGACTTCAGTATACCCACACGTCGAACTAGAAAGCGAGATAAGGCAATCTCTGAAGGCCCTTCGAGGGCTGATGCTCTCTGACTGCACGCTTTCCTTGCAGAAGGCAGTGCTAACCTGGGCCGCAGCAAGAGAAAGGACAGAGGGAGGCAGTGGGTGGCCTAAGAGCCCTCAGGCCCTCTGTAGCCTCCACAGGAGATGAAGGGGCTCACAGAATGGGCTGGTTGGCCTTTGAGAAGGGAATTCACCTGCTCAGAGTCCCGCCTGCCACTGGCCAGCTTCTCGCCCCATACAGGTGTGAAGGAGAAAGAGTGCGGGGGGTTTGCAATCCTGTGGCACCGCACGGCTGCCTCCACGCACCACCACAAGTCGAACTGGCTGCTTGAAATGAGGGCCTGGCTGCAGAGAGGAAAAGGCGCTTCCAAAGGGCCCTTTTTGGAGGACCCTCCCACCTCCACCCCAGCCCCAGCAAAACCTTTTGGACACCTAGCCTTGGTGAGACACCACAGTGGCTGCCTCTAGAAAAATTCCTGCAGTGTGACTTCCTCACAGTTGGGGATGAAGAGAATGCACAGGCTGAAAAGACTGGAAATCGCTGTATGAGAGGGAGCTTTGAATTGCTGGCAGCTGTAGGCCAAGGTAGAGGAGCCCAACATAATGCTTAGGAGACTAAATTGGGAACATTTGAATGCTCAGTTTTACTTGTGCTTAAAAAAGCAAGTAGCGGCTCAGCGGCCAGATGTTAGAGAACAGCGACATGTAGCTCTCGGGCCTGGCATCAGCAACACTTTCGCAGGTGACCACACGTCAAAGGGAGATGATGACTTGCTTTCCTAAAACTGCTTCTGTGGTGGCTTTCGTGTTTCACTTTCACTGAAGCAGTTTAATTTGGGAACACCAAAAAGAAGGTTACTTAACTCAGAGAAGATTGGCTCTGGGGCTTGTCAGCGAGGGAAGACTTTCTGAGAATTGTGGCTCCAGGAGAGCTCAGTTCCCTGTTACCAAAGCCTTTGGGCAGCGGCCGGGCATGGGGGCTCAGGCCTTTAAGCCCAGCACTCTGGGAGGCCAACGCAGGAGGATCACCTGAGCTTAGGAGTTCCAGACCAGCCTGAGCGAGAGCAAGACCTGTATCTACTAAAAACAGAAAAAATTAGCCAGGTGTGCTAATTCGAGCCTGTAGTCCCAGCTACTCAGGAGGCTGAGGCAGGAGGATCGCTTGAGCCCAGGAGTTTGAGGTTGCTGTAAGCTATGATGACCCCACTGCACTCCAGCCCTGTGACAGAGTAAGACTGTGTCTCAAAAAAAAAAAGAAAAGAAAAAATCCTTTGAGCAAATTACTGAACTGCCCTCTCTCTAATGCAGTGTATCAGTTAGGAATTGCTTTCAGCTGCTAGTAACAACTGACTTAAATACATGAAGATGTTTTTGTCATGTCATAAGAAATGCAAACATGGGTAATTACTGGCATTGGTTTAGTGGCTCAAGAACATCAGGGCTGAGTCTTGTGATGCTTTTAGTCTTTTCTTCATAGCTTCAATATGCCAGTTGCAATTCTAGCCATCACATCCATATCCCAAACAACAGGAAGCAGGAGGAATGGAATGACAAACAAAGCTTTCCTGGAAGTCCCACCCAATGACTTCTGCCTTCATCTTCTGCAAGAGAAGCAAGGAAGTGGACTTTTCACTGTACACATGCTAACTAGAGTAACATTGGGGCTCTGTTTCTAAGAAAGACGGCGAGGGTGGATCTTGGGTAGGAAACTAGTGCTCTCTGCATGGGGCTTTCTGGAGAGATGTGTTCAGACAGGAAGGTGCTGCCTGGACTGGTCTTTCTGGGCGAGCTCGTTATGTGAAGGAGCAGGCACCTGGGGAGCCTCAGTGTAGCCATGAAACTGACCTCCAGTCCTCCGCCTCCGAGGGGTGAGGCTGCTTCCATTCGAGGAGTGCCCGTATTTCCCAAGTCAGCTTGATTAGGGAAGGAGAGGATACAGGGACATCTCTGAAAAGCAGCGGCTTCCTCTGTGCTCCAAGGCGTTGTGTGCATGGCGGTGAGCAGACAGAGATGACCATGTGTGTTGACAGAGGAGGTGCTCAATCGCTACTGCTGCTGGAGTGAGGAAGGGGACAAACAAAGAAAACATGCTTCTGAAGCTTGTCTTATAGATTAGAAGACACAAAGCATGTAACTGGAAAGCTGGAGAGGCTAAGCACACGTCAGCTCCTGGGACAGAGAAGGGGGTGGTCATCACCACCAGGGTGCTTCCCAAGGTTTCAGAGAGGAGAAGGGGGGAGATGTGGAGTTTGCTGGACGACAGGTGTGTGGGGGTGTCACCTAGCACACAGTAGGGCTCCTTAACTTGCAAGAGAAGCAGCCCTTGGCCTGAATTCCCAAAGACACCATGGATCCCAAACAAAATGTCATCCCAACATTTCCAGCCACATAAAACAATGACGTGCAATTTTAAAACATCCGACAAAAAACATGGAAGGGTATAACACATAAAAATACCGTAGTCAAGAACCAAAATACTAACTTCTGTTACAGGAGGGAAAAAACCTGTCACACCCATGTATGGAGGGGGATGAGTTGAAAAAAAGGAGACATTTGGTCCTGGGCTTGCTTCCTGGGCTTTCTTCAGATTTGAGAGTGCGAAAGGCTCGCGGGACAGCAGCATGGTGTGGGGAAGCGACGCGGGGAGATACAGGAGTGGCTGGTTTTTTCCTTAAGTCTACATGTTTCCAACTGTTATTTTATGGTTCCAGCTATTACCATATGTTCACACATTTTAAAGTCACAATAAACGTCAGGGGGAGCAGCTGTGGAATAATTCACACCTTTGTTCATTTTCCAGCACCCCCCATCAGATCACGTCGCTTAAATAATGACCCGCCCTCTCGCCACCTGCGCATCAAGGTCACCGGCCCCTCGACATTAACAGCAATGAGAACAGCCAGGTTAACTCCTGTGGGCAGTTAGCGGAACTGCAAACCGACAGCTGAGCTTCAGGCAGGGCATGGCATTTTTAGTCTCTATAGTTTGCTTTTCCGATGGTTAGACAGTTAAAATATTTCTTCTTCCTAATGGTATCTGTTAATCACGTAAATTATCACAAGTAAGCAAGAGCAAAGACAGATCCCGTTCTGTCTGCAGTGTTCTGTTTGCATTGTGAGAGGCAGATAATGTGGGAGGAAGTTTTTGTAGTGACTATCTGGGTTCAAATCCTGGCTCTGTCACTTATTTGCTGTGCGAATTGACAAATGTAAACTGATTAGAGCAGTGCCAGGAACAGATGCTAGTTATTATTATTAAATAACTAGCCATGAATGTCATCACGTACTTGTTAACCTTTGTGGCTTAAGGGCTAATCCTTAAGGGTTAAATCCTACAGAGATCTGTTTGCCCAGTTAAGCTCTGGAGGAGGACAAGGCCTGGGTCTTTGGCATGCCTCCCTTCACTTTGCCACCTGCCCTTCCCATAACCAGAACCATCCATAGCACGGGGAGTGGGGAGTGGGGAGGGGCACAGGTCTACTGGCCATAGTCAGTCACTGGCCCATCTGTGCTCAATAGCAGATGAGGATGGAGGAGAGATTGAAGGATGGCCTAGGATTGAGGGGGATAGAAGAAGAGCCCTCAGTTTGGAGTTTTTATTTTTCTGCAAGGGTGGTAGAGTTGCTACCTTATAGAATTGCAGTCTATCAGAGGCACTCAATTATCTGTACAGCTGCTTGAAAAGCAGCTTGCTCTTGGAGAAAGAGACAGGCAGGCCTGGCCTATCCCCTCGTGACACCAAAGAAGCTAGCTCTGCTCTTGGGAGCCCTGCCCAGTGGTCTGGCCTTGGAGGAGCTGCCAGCTACACAGAGAGAGTTGGATCCTCTCCATGTAATGAGATTGACTCTAAAAGAACAAAGTTGCTCTCAACACCTGCTCACCTCGAACAGCTATGAAGGCCAAGAGGGGAATGGGTAATTGCAGACCACAGGCAATGAAAGAAAAAGAAGGGGAAAAAATCAGCAGCCATTAGTTCAGCATCTTCCCTGCTGCCCTTTCATGGGGCAATCAATGCCGGCCCTGATGCCCCTCTGGGCGGAGAGCTGGAAACTGTGGATTGGCTCAAAGGGCAGCAGGAGGGAAAGGGCAGGGAGGTCTGGAAGAGCAGCCCCAGAATAGGGTCCCTTCTTGTGTAAGCTAGCTCAAAATGGGTTTCTGTGCCTTGTAACCACTCTCATCTGCAATACATTTTGTGAGAAGGCAACACGGACACCTTGGCACAGGCAGAACAGACTGCTCACCATTTCAGAGGAGCTGCAAGGCGGCTTCAGGGCCCCCAAGGTGCCCCAGAGGCCTAGCCCTGTTCCCTGACAGGGCCCTCCACCTCTCCTTCCTTTACTTTATTTGGCCACAGTGCCCAGCAGCAGCCAGCCTCCTCAGAACTCATGGATAGAACTCACAGAAGGCAGCAGAGACAGGCACACCAGGAAAGGAGGTTCTCAAAATCAAATCTTCCTCTTCCCCTGACTGTTGCCATCATACCACTAGATGTTGCCATATGTTTGCAGAAGGCGCCTCTCCTGGTACCTGCCCAGCTCACATCCATAAGGATGGACAAAGGATGGCCAGCTTATCCTATGTGGCCCCTGCCCACACTCATGACTCACTGGACAAGGCGTGCACACCCAGCCCAGGCTGGACCAGCCGACTTAGGACTAGGCTCACAGCTTGAATGTAGGGTATGTAATTGCAGGGACCAGGGGGTGGCCTTGCTTGGCCCTGAAAGCCAGAACAACAGAGGCCTCTCTGGAGACGGAGGGAGGAAGGGGGAGAGAGAGAGAGAGATGACAGTAGACGGCTAAGCAGACAGAAGTCACGTGGAGTGAGCTGTCTTCCCAGCTCTCCAGACCCGGTTTCTGGATCCAGCCTCGCCTCCTGCCATGGTTTCTGCGAGGTCTCCCAGTCTCCTTTCAGCTCCGTGACGTCCTTTCTGCTTACTTGATTGGGTTTCTATTAAGTGCATCCAAAAGAGCTTCCACTAAGACAGTGATTCACAGTTTACTAAACGCTTTCACATGTTATCTTGTTTGGATTTTGTTTCTCACACTACTCTAGGGAGAAGGCCAGGGAGGTATCATCATCTGCATTTTAAGGCCAAAGATGCCCAAGTGATGACCCCTCAAGGTCTCCTGGGCAGGGAGGCAGGTCTTTGACCCAGACCCAGCCATGACCTCCACCTCACCACGCCCCCTTGACATTGGGGGTGTGCTTCCAGGAAAAAGGACTCTGGCGCCAGGGCACAACCAAAAGAAATGTGCTGCATTCCTAAGCACAATAGCATATTTCAAGGGGAAAATGGGAGCTTTGGCTTGATCATCCATGCCACAGCCTTTACGAGCCTGACCTTGTAAACAAAGTGCATGGAGAAAGCGGAAACAGGTGTGGAATTTGTGGCGAATACTGTCTCTTACAAAATACGTGAAGCCTGTAATATCTTGGTATTATTTTAGCATTTGTCATACTTTACTTCTTTCTCCCTCCCTCCAGGGCACCTGTGAACAATAGACATGCAGGTTGCATTTCTCCTCCCCACCCTGGCCCAGGCCTCACTCTGACAGTTTCTGCCCAAAGTAGATTAACTAGGAAACAAAATTCTCTCCTGCCAGCATGGGTGTGTGCATGCCAACACATGCATGAACATGCATGCATGCATTTGCTCACGGATAACATTTTTTAAAAATAGCTTTATTGAGAAATAAATTCAGATACTATAAAATTCACCCATTTAAAATGCACAATTTGTGATTTTTGGCTTATGACATCACTTTTAAATTGTTATATAACAAAATTTGCCACTTTAATCATTTTTAGTGGCATTAATTATATTCACGATATTGTGCAATCATTACCACCATCTATTTCAAATGGATATCTTTTTTTTTTTTTGAGACAAAGTCTCACTTTGTCACCTGGGCTAGAGTTCAGTGGCATCATCATAGCTCACTGTAACCTCCAATTCCTGGGCCCAGGTGATCCTCCTTCCTCAGCTCCCGAGTACCTGGGACTACAGTCAAATGCCACCACACCTGGCTAATTTTTTCTATTAATATTTTTATCAGAGATGGGGTCTCCCTCTTGCTCAGGCTGGTCTTGAACTCCTGACCTCAAGCCATCCACCCGCTTCAGCCTCCCAGAATGGGATACCATGTTTTAGTCCCTCTCTCTTTCCCTCTCTCCTTCCTCCCACCCCTACCCCTATGGAGCAATGGAAAGTCTGTCTGGCCTCCAGCCCAGCTTCCCCTAAGCACATGAATCCCCACTGCACAGCCTTACATTCCCCTACTGAACCAACAGGCGCCAAAACTTGAAGGCAAGAGGTTGACTTGATTGTATGTGACCTTCTGCCTGCCCCCAAGCATCTGTGACAGAGAGAACATCATGCATCGGGTACATTTCCTGAGTGCTAAGCTCCCCTGACTGAAGGGAGCAGCTGGAGGACAGGGTATGCATCCTCAGTCTGAGCCCTGGCAGTCGCCACACCCAGGGGGAATGTTAGGTTCTCTTCCTCCTTCTCTCCTTTGCTTGCTTTGTGTTACTTCTTCCCTGTCCTAACTGGTGTGAGAAAAGAACCTTCTGGAAATTCAGTCCGACTGGGTGCTAACGTGAGCTCAGCATTTGATGCTCTTCCTGACAGCTGGCTGTTGGGGAAAGGCAGCTCCTGAACGCATAAGTACCAGATCCTTATTTCCAGGTCCTGGGAGGAAGAGGGCACCAGCTCCTCCAAGCAATCCACTCAGAGGGAAGACAGGGAGGAGGGGTGCGGTGTTGCGGAAGGGAAGGCACAACTCTCACGTGGTGCCTTGGTGATCTCTGCACAGGCCTGACTTACGAGCTTGTCTTGAAGGTTCCCAATAAGTCTTGTCTTCTCTGCCACCAAAAGCCACCCTTTGGTGATGTCATTCCTGTCACTCACCATGAATGTGGACAATCAACAGACAAGTCTCCGTGCGAGGATCTTTTGTGCAATTAAATGCATTAGCTCGACAGCTCCCCAAAGAGGGCGTAATAGCTCCTGGATGAAAATGGTGTTTCTCTAATCCTGCGTGATGGCATGCTGTTGCTAGGTGCCTATTTTTCTGTCTTTCAAATATAAAGTGACTAATGGGGCATATTTCATAACACATCTGCAAGTATGTAGTTATTCTTACACTTCGATGCCCTTTAAAATATTGTTATCTGCCAACACTTGGACTATGTGCTGGTTTGCAAATCAAATCAGACATAACAAAGGAAGAAGGGAGAAGTTCTTTGCTCTTGAAAAATCATATTTATAAGGTTAACAAGATTTATATATTACCTCAGGGAACTGGGGTTAGAATGCAAAACTTTATAAATGTAATACTTGGCAATAATAAAGATTCTCTGGTGCTTTTCCCTGTATGATATCAAAACTTTTTATCTTATACTAAGGTTTAATTATATTAAAAATTTCTCACAAAATCAAAAGTTGAAGAATTCAACTTCAGGAATAAGGTAGATATTCTAAGTTGAATGTTTTTGATTGACAGTGCCTGGAACAGGAGCAGTGTTTTTAAAACATGACTTTCCATTTAAAAAAAAAATAAGTTAAATCAACTATTTTAATAAGTTATCCATTTAAACCAGGAAAGTAGACACTTTTTTTAAATGAAATGGAAAATACCAGGAAAATTCAATCTAATAAAATTCACCAAAAATGGAAAAAATTTACAAACACACACACAAATATATATATACACCCTTCATAGAATTATGAACAAGTCTATACACAAACAAGAAAATGTTCTGAATCCAACCTGCTAAAATAATGGGATATGATCTAGCAAATATTCTGATTATTGGGAACTTTCTCCATCTTAGAGCATTATCTCATTAGTATTGAAATAGAAACATAATTAAGTTTGTACTAGCTAAAGAGTCACATATCAGCAAAATATACTCAATACTAAAACAATTCTGATGATTAAGCTATCAGAGATGACTCAAAGGCACTTTAAGATCTTGAAGCATTTGGGAACATGAAGTTATAACTGTCTTTGCAGTCATGCACCAGTGGCAGAATAACTGAGTTCCAATTGATGGGGTGTTGAATTCATTAAATTTAGATGCTCTTGCAAGGTTTCAAGCAGCCAGCAGACAGGGGATTCACTCAGCATACCTAGGAGAGGGCAGAGGCCATGTGGGTTCTGCTCTGTACTTGGTGCCCCCTGGCATGGCCCTGAGTACGTGGTACATGTTGGATAGATGTTTGCTGAATATTATGAATCAATGAGTGAATTTTTCTGTTGTTTGAGAATTTCTGCTGATGACAAAAACGGAGATAAGTAACAAGTGGCCCCATATTCTTTTTTTTTAAGAGACAGTCTTGCTCTGTCACCCAGGCTGGCTTGTAGTGGTGCCATCATAGCTCACTGCAGCCTTCAACTCCTGGGCTCACCTGATCCTCTCACCTCAACCTCCCAAGTACCTGGGACCTCCAGGTGCCACACCATCTAAAATGCCCAGCTAATTCTTCTATTTTTTGTAGAGACAGAGTCTCCATCTTGTGCAAGCTGGTCTCCAACTCCTGGTCTCAAGTGATCCTTCCACCTCAACCTTCCACAGTGCTAGGATTACAGGTGTGAGCTTCCGTGCCTGGCCAAGTGGCCCCATATTCTAAAGAAAGATGCAGGTTACCATCCATGGAGGACTTAAGAGTTGGCCAAAACAACAGATAGATGCACATTTAATACAGATAGAGATATGGTTTTGGATTGATTATAAGGGATTTCTAGTAAGAAATATTGTGCATTTATTTTCCTTTTCCTGTTTTTGAATGGGGGTGCTGCTTTTCCGCATCCTTGAGCCAAGTAAAGATGGCTTCAAGAGTGTGAGGAGTCAGCCAGGAGCAGCATCTACAATCTCCCTTCCTGGTCGATGCCTGCTGAGCTGCAGGGCCTTGAAGTCCTGCCCTGGCTGTCAGCATCTTGGGGAGCAAAAACCTGTTGGGCAAGGCTTGCACTTCAGAGCTTGCTGGTACAATATGTGTAATGTATTTCCATGGGCCATGTGGTCTCTGAGCATGGCAGTTGAGCTTGAGTTCTCTTGATAGGTCCCCAGTCAAGGGCCCTCGCTGCCAGGGCAGGTGAACGGACATTAGATGGCCATGTGGGGTGTCCTACTGGCACTGGAGCTGGAGGGGCATCACGACAGCTTGCCAGAGAGGGCGCTGTTCCAAGCCCAGGCACTGCAAGGCACAAGAACCATGGCAGAGGTGGGGCAGTGGGTGAGGGATCCAAGGAACTCGCTGAAGTGCCTTGCAAGAAAAACAACCCGCACCTGGGTGTCTGTGTTTAGAGGATAACAGTGGCCAGGTAACAGCAGCCACAGCTAGAGAAATACATTTTTGCTTCTTTTCTTTTCCATCTCCTCTCCACTCTCTGCCCTACCCTGGGAGCTGGAAGCAGCTAGTAAAGGCAAAAGATGAAGCAATAGTAAGAGACAGACTGGAAGATCTGCTTGAGCTTGGGTCATGTCTGAGCTGGAGAGGAGGGGAAATAGCTTGGAATTTGATGGGAAACTGTTTTAAATGTATATTGGACTGGGCTTTTTAAATATTCTAAAATGAGGACTGTTCATTAATACTTGAAAGAGACTGAGTAGTTATGGGATCTGTCTGAGATGTTGACCAGTGAATTCTTTCACTGATAAACAGAGTGGGTTGGAAGGGCAGTGATGGGAGGGGAAAAAAAAAAGCTATTTCCTGGTTAAACCCCATCAAGTCTGGCCCATCTGATATATTCAATTCCATTCGATAAGTGAATGGAAGAATGAAGGAATGAGTTTTTGTATAATTTGATTGGCTATGGCCACCTGTCCAGTGCCCCCTGCCCACCCTACATACAACAAGACGTCCTCCGCTCAGCTGCAGGCAGAGGACAGGAGGAGGGCTCTCCACCAGCTCTGGAGGTGAGTCAGGCAAGTTGACCTGGGGTCACGCCTGACTTGTCCCAGGTATGCTGCAGGTTGATCATTCACCACCACCTTATCAAACATTGTAACTGCTGAGTGTCACTTTGGCCCCAATAAGAAATGACTTTCAAGGGGCAAGTTAGCAAAGTGTTCAGGTGTGACATCACAGGGATGGTACAGGGATAAGGACATCTCCACTTTGGACACTGAGCCTGAGAACACTGTAAGAAGTGTAGAAACCTCTCCCCCTGTGGCTGTGTGTGTGTTACAGGGGCTGACCTTTCACCGGACGGGTGAATGTTCCCACTTTCACCATTTCTTCCTAGATGCGCACGGCACAGCTCTTGTAGAGGCATCAGTGAAATTAAGTTGGCAAGAGGATCCCCCTCCAATCCTGCTGTTTAAGTGCAGGGCCCATGGAGGGCTCCGTGGCATCATCCCCATTTTTGTTTTGTAACCTAATTGTATTGTCCTGGAACTGACTGATCATATGTCTGTCTCTTCTACTAGGGCAGGAGTTTTATTTTACGCATGATTCTACCCCTAAGTGCCAGGCAAAAGCAGACCCTCAATATATGCTGGCTAAATAAATGAACTTGATTGGCTCTTCCAGGTCTCCCTGAGATAGGTGGAGCTAGGTGCCAGACCCGTGTTCCAGCGGGAGTAGCTGAGGCACAGACAGGTGGGGTGGCTTGGCCCAAGTTCCGTGGTGAAGCAGGTGGACAGGTAAGACGAGAATAGGCCAATGGGCCTCAAAAAGTAACTCTGAAGCCCAATGTCTCAGAAGACACAAGCCCAGAGCTGATTGCCTGGAGGCCAGGATACCTTCTCAAGAGCACAGACTCTTAGCACAGAGTCCCAGACAGCCATAAAGCCACCACCTCTGACATTTTACAGGTTACCAAATTGTTTTATAACCATCAACTTGCTTACTTTGCACAGCAACTCAGAGGGAGGTCTAGCAGACATTATTATCCACATTATACATGTCCAGAGAGGTTGAATGATGTTCCTGAGGATGCACAGCTATAAGAGGAGGAAGGCATGATGACCTCAGATCATGTGATTCCCAAATCAAGGAGCCTCCCACCAAATGTGGCCAAACCCAGCCAAATAAGAGCACGTGGAGCATCTTGAGGGTCCACTCAGATGCCCCTCAGGTATGGGTCAGTGTCTTTTGATTTCCTTGCAGCTCTTAGACATCCTTGAACCCTACCCGCCATGGGCTCACCCTGGCTAGGCAGTACTTGTATTCCCAGGAAGAGTGATGGCACAGTCCCTCCTCCTGGGTCCCCAGTTGTATCCGGGCAGCCTGTCTGCAGAATCCATTCCAAGTTGGGCCTCCACAGCTTGTGCTGCGCCTGGGCAGGACAGATTGCTGGGAGACAGAAGTAGCTCTGGAGTGAACACACTGGCCGTATGGGAGAGGCTACTGTGCCAACGCTGTCATTTTCCACTCCAAGATGTCAGGCAAGAAGTGAGACCCACAGCATTCTTCCCTTGGTGTCTCCAATACGCATGCTTTTGTTTCTACTGGCAACATCCAATATATTTAGTTCTCTTTGGAGGAGTGTCTCGGCATAAAGATAAAAGAGCTCCTGAAATTTGGCATATTCAGGGGTCTAATTTACAAAGTTGGGACCAGAAGATGAAATGGCTTTCGAGGTTTTGTTCAGATTGTTAAAAGAGATGCCAAAAGACGTCTTTTTATGTTCAGCTGGCTTCATTTTTTAATGTCAATACCAGCTTAATGCTGAAGATAACAAATGACACACTGTAGTATCTTGCCCAGTTAATTTTTCAAAGGAAATTCAGGAGGAGGGCTTTAAAATCCTTTAAAAAAAAAAAAAAGCATATTTATACAGACTAAATTTGGCAAAATAAATAAGCTCAGAGACTTCAATTTACCAAAACTCATTTTAAAAGCAGGAAGAGACATGAAAAGCAGAAAGTGTACTGAAATTCAAATAGTTTCCAAGGAAAAATCCTGTAACCTTGAGGAATAATAAAGGCTCACGGATATATTTGGAATTTCTAAATAGTAGAACTGTTTCCTGAGAGCATTTTTAACATCCCAAGTGAAAAATGAGAACAAGGTCTAAATTGTTTGGTAAAAGAGCAAAGAGCCCTTTGGTTTAAGGAAGAGAGAGGGCGACAGCAATGCCATAAAGGGCTGGAGTTCTCCACGGAGTAGGAACAATGATAGCTTTTGCTGGAAAACTTCTTACTCAATGCCACATGCAAAGAACGTATCTACAATCATCTTTATTTCTTTTTATAGTCCCTTTAACGCCATCTTGAATCCTCTGAATTTTCCTTTTGTTTTCTAGCTCTGCATAAGGTGCTGGAGTCTGGGGCTCTACTGAGTAAGTCCTGCCAGGGACATGGGCCCAAGTCCCTTCATGTGTCTTTGTGGGACTCCAGGCCATCTGCAGTTAACAGCCCCCAAATCCTTTGTGCCTCTTAGCAAATATGCCCTGGGAGACAGGGCCAAGAGGGGAGGTTGAGGCCATACCATGGGAGGTTTGAACCCTGGTAAGGATTTAGAGTTGATTCTGGAGTGGGAGGAGGGAGCAAGCCTTGGGAACAAAGGAATGATGGAGTACTCAGAGGCCTTTGGGTAGACTCAGGGGACCCCGAAGCCTCTGAAAGTGTACACATTCCTGTGCTTATGCATGCTATGTGTGAGTGAGCATGAGGACATGTCCACAGCTCTAGTTTCTCCAAAGACCTCACTGCTCCGGAGCCAAGTTCCTGGGGCCAGGCTGGAGAAGGCGCTGACTACCACCTTTCTCCCCAGCTCCACGCATACACCCCAGAGGGCAAAAAGACACTTGCAAGCTGCCTCCCATGGACACAAATCAGCCTTTAAAACCTGGCGGTGGGGGGGAGGGCAGTTCTAGGCAGGTGCAGTGGCTCATACCTGTAATCCCAGAGCTTTGGGAGGCTGAGGTGGGAGGATCACTTGAGCCCAGGCCTTGAAGGCTGTAGTGAGCTATGATGGCGCCATTACACTCCAGCCTGGGCGACAGAGCAAGACTCTGTCTCTAAAAAAAAAAAAAAAACCCTGGGGAGTTCCAGATGCAGGTGGCCCCATTAGGGCTCCTCTGAGATCTCTTCATGTTATTAGGTTTCCAGACTACCCAGGGTGTTTATTTACACCACATTTTAATGTCTAATGAATGAAGGGAGACTTGCTGAATAACTTCTGCAACAAGGTTCAGATTTTGAACTTTTCCCCTTTGGCAACCCCATCTCAATTGTTTAAAACAAAGCAGCAAACTCTGCCAATGATTTCCAGCTCGTCTCATGACTCCAAAGCAAACTCTAGCCTTTCACTCTGTCTTCTCTCTCCCTCCACCACCGCCAGCAGCAAACAGTATTCGGTCGGGCCCTTTCAATTTTTATTTAGTAAGAATAAATGTAGCCTCCTCCCCTGCACCCCACCCTTCTCACGCTTTTCCGTAGTGACCAGGCTGCGGACCTTGTCCCCAAGCCGTTTGTTCTCTAGGCCGACAGTAGCAATTGAGGTTGTCTGAACAAAGCCCAAGCTCCACCTGAGATTCATTTTTGCTGTTTTACTACAGCCACTCTGGCAAATGGCATCAGTTTGCTAAATAGAAGCCCTTGGCCTCTGGAGCTGTGGGCTGCTATCATTCTCTTGGGGCCACAGAATCTGGCTGAAGGCAAGGGGACCATTTGCCGGACTCTATTCAAAGCCCTTTCGAAGACCGGAGAGAAAAGGACCACCCCAAAGTGCAGGTTCTGGAGTGGTTTGGCTAATTTCCAAAGTATGGATGCTGGAAACCAAACACCACTCAGAAATGAGTATTTCTTGGATTTAAAACATTTAAATTAACCAACGAGCATTTATCACTATGTGCCAAGCACTGGGTTGGGTTGAGAGACTCAATAGTGTGTGTATGTGTGCACCTTTGTCTGCCCCTCTTGGCAGGCATTGCAGTAGATGCTGTCCTCTCGCTCACCTGAAGGTAGGACCTTGCAAGGTACCGGTGTCTGAGTCCCCTCCTCCCTCAGTGCCAGGATATGGGTCTCACACAAAGGAGATGTCAGTAACCCTATGCTAAAGTGAATTTGCTCATTTGGATGCTTGCTGAACTCTTAATTATATACCAGAGACTTAGATAAATAAATTCCAGCCCCTGGACTCCAGATGGCTGCACAATCATGGGGACATGAAGAGAAGAGCTAACATTTAGGTAATACGACCTAAGACCTAAGCAAAGGAGGAAGTAAACAAATGAACAGGCATGCAATGAGTCTGGCAAAACTTTGCTTTGATTGGCAGGGCAAAACTGCTCACATTACCTGAGGTTGAGGGCAAGGACTTCTTCTACTTACTTCTTCCCCTTCTGGCAAAGCCAAGGGGAAAAGAGAACCGGCATCCTAGCTTCCAGCAGAAGCAGAATGTACTTGGACATCAGCCCTTTCCTCTCTCCCGCCCCACCTCCATGGCTCTGGCTACAGGGACACTCACCCCATGGTTTTGCTCAGAAACATGGAAAGGTCGGGACACTCCAGTGTCCTGGGGACAGGTACACTGAGAAGAATAAGACAGGAGGTTGATTTTCAGGAAAGTTCAGAGGTAGAACCGCACGTTTTCAGAACTTGCCCAAAGTTAAATACACACACACACGCGCGTGCACACACACACACACACACACACACACACACACACACTCTATCCATCTATCCATCCATCGCCCTGATTTTGATTCACTTTGATTTTAGAAGTGAAAATTTTAACAAACAGAGGGTCAGAGTACTATGGGGTGGGAGGAATGGGGGAGTGCTTCCTGTTTGAATACAAACTGTCAACCCCCTTTGCCCATCCTACAGAAGCCCCTGGGTCGCGTGAGAAAATAATGCAAAACACACAGCACACGCTGTAGTCCCATCTAATCTGCGTTTTTGAGTAAGTACAGTCAGCCTTGCACTCCTCACCCCCACGCCACTGCCCGCACCCAACACGTTCTAATTTTAGAGCTAAGAGCAGGGAACTTGACACTGAGTATGTTTCCATTTACCATGAAAGGCATGTTTCTCTACAAACAACTGGAGGGCAGGCTTGGAAAACAGGTTTAAAGACCAGACTCATAGAGCTTTGGCACGCCAATTCTCTGGAAACGTCCGCCATCCCACCCAGAGGCAGGAAGTATTGAGAATGAATGTGTGCTCTGGCTTGTTTCAAAGAAAATTATTTAATTTTAAGAGTTTCAATTCATAAAATAGCCCAGCTAATTTTCCAAGGAAAATGGGCATATTTTGTTTTTCTTCATTCTTCAAAGAATGTTCGGGCCATGAAAAGAATTTATACTGAATTTCCTTAAAAGACTTAATTGGGCAATGTGACTTATGAGAGGATATAGAATGGTGAGAAAAGCAGGTTTAATAGGAATACGAACTTTTTATGGCTTAGAAATTAGAGATCAGTTTAGCTTCCGTGATAGTCACTAATAAAACACACACATACCAGTTTCTTTCAGTTTGGGAAGAAAACCCTTCAGCAGGCTGCTTTGTAGATTTATAAATTTAGGAGTTATTTCTACAGAAAAAAAGCAAAGTCTTCAATTGTGAAGCTGACATTTTCCAACCTACACAGAGGTCCTCTTTTCCCAAACTATAGATCAGATACTTTTATTGCCACATATATAATCAAATTATCAATATTTCCCTTTAATCATCATCTTATAAGAGAAAAAGCCAGAAAACATTCTTAATGTGGTTTAAAAAAAAAAAATCACACAGGACTCTCAGCTGTTCAGTCTCCCCATGACCTCTTTCTCACCTGCCACCCCTCTATCACCTGTCCTCCAGGTCAGCCTCACTCCTGGTCCATAGGCCCTGCAGTTCACCTGCTTTTCCTTCCATTCTCACTCTGCTACCCCTGACAGAGAGCACTCTTCTTTCCCCATGCCCACCTCCTCAGTCCTCAAAACAAGCTACTAAGGAATCAGTCCCCATTTCATTCAAAGGACTTACTGCTAATCCTTCTGTGGAATTCGATGGTGGGTGCTGAAAGTAACAGGTATGAGGAAGCTTTGAAAGTTCAAGGAATCTCCCTTGAGGTCTCCAAGGCATGCCTCTGATTGGAGACTTTTTCCTTCTGATGTGACCTCAAGTAGCTTCTTTCAAGTGATGTTGGATGCTGGGCAAACCTGTAGAGACGGCAGGCCTTGTTAAACTTGATCTGGGTTCCCTGCTGGAAGAATGGATCTCAGAATTCTTGGCTATTGTCTAAGGTACACCTGCCTACCCAGGACCCAGACACTGCTACTCCCCCATCCTGTGCTTGCAGCAGACTTGGCTAAACAATCACAGATGCGTTTCCTAGTGAGCCTGGTTGGGGCCCCAGATTCCTTCTCAACAAGGTGCTATAAGCATCTCAGGAAGCTCCTTAGGTTTGGCATGTGAGATGGGCTTGTTTGTCATTCCTGCTCCACCCTGGCTCATATCCTGGTGCGCTGAGTGAGAGATATTCTTATTTCCCAGTACGACTGGCTTCTGTGCCTCTTTGTCTTAGGAAAGGTCATCCAACAGGTAGGCATTTGCCCTACTTGCCCCACCTCCCCTCCAGGGTACGTCAGGACTGAGGTTTTTAGCAAATCTTTACCCAATTAGTGCATACAGATTAGTCAGGGGCTACTTACCTCTATGAAATTTGAAACATTTGGTCACAACATGGAAAAGTGAGTTCTCCTGACACAGATGGAACGGTTTATTTGAGTTAATGGAGAAGGCGGGTGTGCCCACTTTCTACTGGATCCTCTTCAGAAGACGGGTGAACTTGGCCAGCCGGGCTCTGAAGTGGTGGAGGAAGTGACTGAGGGGGTGAGCTTCCTTCATGCCCATGCCCTCCACTGCGGCTGGTTTATGGGGTACTTGGAAGAAGTTAAAGCAGAGTGTGGACACCCATGTTATTTTAACGCAGGCAAAGGGCTGGGCTGGAGAAACTTGGAGAGATTGACTAAGCCGTGTCCTCAGATCCAGGTCTATGAGAATTAAGGTGCTCTGAAGCGGCTCGTGCGGTTGTACCTTCTTGCTAAGATACGGGTCATCTGAATGCATCCAATGGAGGCTGCTGGGGGAAGGAGGGCATTTCTAATGCGAACACGGAAGTGCGGGCGTCCAGATTCACATGGCCATGGGGTTTGAAAAGGAAACAGAGACAGCCTTTCTTTCCCATTCCTGAACTGCCCTGGGTGCCACAAAGTCACAGATTTGAAACACTGCAGAGAAATGAGGAATGGAGAAAACGAAGTCACCATTTCAGGGGAGAGTCACAGATGAAGCGCTGTGAATCATGCGTAAGTTTCTCTAGCTGTCTCTGGAGTTTCAGTGCGGGGCGTGGCTGAATTATCAAGCATCTGTCATCCCGTGAGGGTGACTCAGCTCCATTGACCACCTAGAAGACACAGTGTTTCCGGAACCTTCGTGATGCATTTCACAATCAGTACCAAATTGTCTCCCTTAAGCCAAACGCTATGCCTTGCTTATATCACAAATGGGCTGGAATGAAGTTAAAAATCATGTCTGGTAACAGAAATCTACATCCAAAATTGAGACATGTTTTTGATTTAATACATCTCAGAGAAGACATCCGGTATAGTTCTTGAGGATTGTTCAGACTTCTAAATACCAAGCATCTCTTGACTTGACCACGACTGACGAAAGACTAATTCTAGGTCTCTAAACTGTATGTTTTGATCTGAAGAAAGTGTTTTGGACTGCTTTTGTGCTACTGATACATAGTTACATGTTTGAATAGCCTTTTACCACTAAAAACGTCATGCTGCTACACACAGATAATGGATTTCTGACGGGATGGTTCACAGATGAAGAAGAAATTAAACACTCCTCTCCTGGGGTAATGCCTGGGTCTAACCTCTCTGAATTCTACATATTCCTGAGGTTAACGTGTCTCCTTCTAACTCACTTCCCTTTTAATTTCTAGCCAAATAATTTTTATTTCAATTCAATGTGTCCTAGAGCTTAAGCCCCTGATTCCAGTGGGAAAGGTCCCTCCAGGTCCCCGCCATTGGCCAAGCTGGAATGAGCGACGCTTCCCGGGACTAACAGGACACAGCCTTCCCTGCTTCAGATCCGAGCCCCTCCTCTCCGCGTGCTCAGTTTTCTGCCCCACGCCACCTCTCTCAGTCCTCCAGCCGCCACGCCTTGCAAGTGATCTTTTAGAGTTACCATGTTAATGGGTAAAAACAGAAGAAAAAAACTTCTCTACTGACAGTACAGTCTTCAGAGCACATCCTTAACAGGAACGTCTCGGCCCTCCTTCCGAATCCTCTGAGGGATTTGGAACCATCAGGGTGGTTCATGCCCTTTACCCTCTGCCCTCTGCCCTCTGCCCTCCACTGCTGAACACCATGTGAGTCCTGACTAGCATCTTCCATCCTCCCAGGCTGGGATCTCTGTCTGGCCTTTCTTTGTGCTACACTCTCTCTGCCAAATGGGCCTCAAGCCTCCAGAAAATTGGACACCTTTTTCCATCCTTGTATATAAGGAAGAATGGGGAAAAGAGAGAACTTAACTGACAAAGAATCCCAGATAGCATATTCCTGGATCTGCCACCAACTCTCTGTGTGGCAGCGAGAAGATCATGTCCACTGTCTCTGGTTTCACTTCCTCATCACTCACAGGACGGGTCACCAGGAGACTTTCAAGGCCCCCCAGGTCTAGCAAGATAGACTCTACCCTCCCTCGGAGAGCCCAGGAAGGTGGCCGCTGTGGATCTGCCCCCTCCTCCTGGTTGTGGGGACTGAGTGGCTGGTACTGCCCCATGAATAGGGTGGGAGCAGAACTGCAGAGATTGGTCAGGCAGCCAGCCAGCACTTTGAAAAATGACAGATGAAACCATGCCAAGCATTTGTCTGGCACTTCACAGTTCAGACACACTTCCACTTACATTATCTCCTTTAAAGGGGGGAATGCACTTTGAGCACAATCCCCATTTTACAGACAATAAAACTGAGGCTCAGAGGCTAAGTGAGCTGTCTAAAGTCACACGACTAGAAATCAGTAGAGCAGAGCCTACTGCCTTCCTTTAAATCTAATGCACTTTCCACTGCACCAGGATGACTAAGTTCCTCCTCGAATACTGGGCTGTAAAACCCCTGACAATGGCCACGCAGGGGCAAGGGTGTGACCAGGGCCCAGTGACCCTTAAGCCCTGACACACTACCATTCAGGCCACAGAGTGCTTTGTGGGGACATTCCTTTTTTTAGATACCTTTTTATTTTAATTTACTGTTACTTGTGTTGTTTAGTTTCATTTATCAAAGCTTTTCATCGTGTTCTCATAACTCAATTTCACCTTTGTAAGAAAGTTGTGGCACTTGGGGGTTGGTAAAGGGGGGTATCACACGCGCTGGGATGTGCCTTCTCCATCCTCGGCACCCCAGTGTGGCGTATATGTCATATGTGCTTTTTATAATTCTTTAAATTTTATTTGTTGGCAACAGAGTCTCCAGAGTGTCACCTGGGCTAGAGTGCCGTGGCGTCAGCCTTGCTCACAGCAACCTCGAACTCGTGGGCTCAGGCAATCCTACTGCCTCAGCCTCCCTAGTAGCTGGGACTACAGGCATGTGTCACCATGCCCGGCTAATTTTTTTCTATTTTTTTAGTAGAGACGAGGTCTCACTCTTGCTCAGGCTGGTCTCGAACTCCTGAGCTCAAACGATCCTCCCACCTCGGCCTCCCAGAGTGCTAGGATTACAGGTGTGAGCAACACAGAGTAGCATTTCTTAAACTAAAGAAGTATAGCTCTCTAAAAAAACAACAAAAAAAACCTGAAGCCTCTTAGTATGGATTTAAATTATTTTCACTGTGTTTCTTTAATATGTCCAAACTAAATATAAACTAGATGTGAAATTTAATACAAACTTCTTAAGCTTATGGCTCTTAGGTAAGAGTCTAGTTTTCCTGAAACTCAATTGCCAACACTGGATCAAATGGTAAATGTAGTGTGGGCCTGTGTCTGTTGCTGCATTGGGCCTCAGTGATGCTATCAGCAGAGGATGCCTAAGTACCCAGGTGCATCATGGGCACTAATAACTTCGGGTCTCTTTTGCCATGTCAGGGTTGTCAGACTTACACTGAACCCAAGCTCTGCCAGGAGCAATCCTTTAGAGCCAGCTTTAGCTGTGGCCACCTGAGACCTCTGCCTTATCCACTTGGAGATAAGTTTTGGGTCCTGCTAGCCAATTCTCGGTGCAAGCTATTACATGAAAACAAGGTAAAACGTGGCTGTGTGTGTGTGACGTGTCTGCAAACACATGAAGTGGACTTTGATTCTGGCCGTCCACTCTGCCAGGTGGCAGGTCTCCCATCTCACTAGGATAGTATCTTTGCATATACAAATGCAGCCATGTGCCCTGAAGAGCAGGCAGCACTCAAGTCTTGGTGGCCACCCAGGTGATCCAGAAGAAGCTCATATAATATTTTTGAGTGATCATTGCAGAAATCTCAGTACTGCCCAGACCTGTTGAGAAGTAACGAGAGAGGATACAAGATGTCCAGTCACATGTCGGATTAAAGGCCAACGCTCACTTTTTGATAACTCTATCATCCAACCTCAAGTCCCCTAACTTCCCTGCATATCAATTTATTCATCTAAAAAATGGAAACAATAATGCCTGCTATTCTAATCTTATAGGATTGCCACAATGCAGTGGTTCCCAAAGTGTGATTCCTAGGCCAGCATCACCTGGAATGTGTTTCAAATGCCAATTCTCAGGCATACCCCAAACCTACAGAGTCAGAAAGTCTAGGTGAGGCCGAGCAATCTGTGTTTCGACGCGCCCCCTAGGTGATTCTGATGCCCTCTAACGTTTGAGAAGCCCTGCTATAAAGCAAGGAGACAATGAACTCCAACAGGCCTCCAAACTGCAATGCCCACATGCTCACTGCAAGCCACTACTCTCCATAAATGTTGGGTACTATCCTGTCACCCAGGCTGTCATTAAAACACACAGGTGTCAGTCACTCTCAACAAAGATAGCAGGCAGATAGCTAAAAATAAACCCTTTCCAGAATAGCAAATCAGGAAGGTTAAGGGTCTCTGTATGGCGGACAAGGGACCAGGAGGGGGAAATGGGACAGGAACGTGGAGCCACACAGGCGTGGGTTCATGTCCCAGCTCTGTACTTACTAGCTACATGACCTTAGGCAAGTTACTTAAAGGACATCATGACCCTATGATGATGACCATAGGGTTATTAGGAAAATTAAATGACACAACACACCCAAAGCACATAGTGCAACGCAGATAGTCAGTAAGCGATACCGTTCGTGAGTCACAGGGTGTCCTGGCTACTCCAGACTACTCCCCAGGACTGTCCTCACTCCCACATGGCTCGATGCCCCTCCAACCGTCCTATCTGTAGCTGTCCTTATTATCACTAGCACCACCATCATCGTCGTCTCTTCTGCCAGAACTTCCTGACCTTAGGCTTAAAACTGCCACCCTACAATTAACTACCAAGGATCAACCACCAAGGAAGGAAGGGCTGCCGGCATGGCACAGCTGCCTCGAGGTGTGGGCTGGGTCATGCCCTGGTCCCCAGAGGTGGCACTAGAGTGTGCCACATTTGACACCTGAAGGATGGCAGGCAACCAGAGGAACAGGTCCTTCCTCTACGTCCAGCCTTCGACTGACGACCCCGGAGAGGGTGGCCAGAGTGAGGAGCCCAAGCAGAAAAGCACCTGGGAGACAGAGGGAGGAGGCCCGCAGGGCAGGGCATCTCCTGTAGGGGGCAAGGAGGGCAGCCCCCCTCTAGTGACAGGTGACGTGGGCAGAATGGAAATCTGGGCCCCAGTGAGAAGCCCCATTTTGTTAGAATCATGCTCTAGAAGAGGGATGAGGCCTGACGTCCTCCTGAGAGGAGAAGCAGGTTCCATGGTGAAGACCCGTGGGGGCTGGCAGGAGGTGGGTGGGGAGGCTTCTCAGAGGGGCCTGCTGGTGTGGCAGGTATGGCCAGAAGTGGGCAGAGCAGGCAGAAGCCAGCCCTTGGCCTTTGTCCATTGCTAACCACTGGTGGGTCCAGTCCTTGGCCGGCCCAGGTTTTATCTCTCAGGTGGCTCTGGGCACCTGCCTGCCCAAGGTTGAGGCCTCTGAGATGGGTCATATGGGCTTGGCTTTTCTTGCCTCGGATGACTCAGGGCCTGCTGGCCTGAGAGTCACCTGTGGCTCCCCTCCCACTAAGGAGAAGAGGTCAGATTCCTTTGGCTTTAGTAAGGACACTCCTTGAGGGCTGCCTTTTGTTAGCCATCCATGTGGGAATTCTCCTTCAATGAGCAGACAGCCACCCCTTCCCTGGCATGTGGGCGGGGCTGTTTCACAATGGCCAGCCCACAGGTGAGGGACCAAGGGCAGGGCCTGGCCGGAGCAGTCTAGGAGGGCCTGCTTGGTCAGCCCTCCTCAGCTCTCCTGCCCAGCCTGGGCTGCAGCTTCCCCAGACTCATCTGCCCAAACAGCTGCTGCTGCCCCCAGGGGAGGCAGAGGGGTGGGGAGGAGCTGGGGGCGTAGCACCTGGTAGTACCAGACTGGAAACTGACAGGATCTGCTACTCCGTCCAGCGCGCCGCTCACCTGCAGGCAGTGGCCTGCAGTTCACATAGTCACGTGTTGCCACACTTTGATTCTAATCCCTTCAGCAGCAGGAAAGAAGCATTAACCTCATCTGCAGCTTAAGATGGTTAAGGGACAAGTCTGGGGTCACATGCTGGTAAGGAAGAGAATTTGGACTCGATGCCATGAGGCCTAACTCCAAAACCCATCTATTTTCCACTATACTGTTGGTATTTAAAGTTAAAAAATTTTTTTAAACAGTTTAAAAGAATATGAAGAATATGTGCTTCTCTGTACTCTTTGAAACTTCCTGTGAATCTATAAGTATTTTAAAATTTAAAGTTTAAGAAATCCTATGTGGAGCCCCAGTGTATACAATCTATCCACGAGATGCTGTTAGCAGTCAGGAGTGTGGTTCCCCCTCCCCGCGCAGTGTGGAGAGGGAGCATGGCGGAGCGTGGGGAGCTGGAAATGTTCTGTTTCTGGATCTGGGTTGGTTACACAGATGTGTCAGGTTTGCAAAAACTCATGATGCTGTGTGTTTACTATTGGTGCACTTTTTTGTATAATGTTCAACTTTAAAAGTTAAAAACATATCAAAGTGAAGGTGTTCTAGTTGAACAGGAAGAGGGGTTAAAATTTGCTCAGCTTCTCCCACCTCTCCCTTTAGCCCTCTGAGGACTCCAGGGTTCTGAGGTGTATGATTTGGAATCTGGGTTCCGATTTCTCTTGCATAACACAGTGACTGGGTCAGAGGACCTCAGCCCTCCAGGCCCTGCACCAATTGGTATTGCCATTTCCCATTATTTAGTTACACATCATAGCTCTCAGCTAAAAATCACCATTCAAGTCCCATTTATTTATTTTGTTGTTGTTATGATTGCCCTTGGGGTCTTCTTCATAAATTCTTTGCTCGGGCAGATATCTAGAAGAGTTTTTCCAACAGTTTCTTCTAGAATTCTTATGGTTTCATGTCTTAGATTTAAGTTTGTTATCCATCTTGAATTAATTTTTGTGAGTGGTGAGAGAGATGGATCCTGTTCCAATCTTCCACATGTGGCTATCCAGTTTTCCAAGCACCTTTTATTGAATACGGATTCTTTCCCCCAGTGTATATTGCTGTCTACTTTGTCAAAGATCAGATGGCAATATGTGAATGATTTTATATCTGGGTTCTCTGTTCTGTGCCATTGGTCTGTGTCTCTATTTTTGTGCCAGTACCATGCTATTTTGGTCACTATAGCCTTATAGTAAAGCTTAAAATCTGGTAAAGTGATGCCTCCAGATTTGTTTCTTTTGCTTAAGGTTGCTTTGGCTATTTGGGCTCCTTTCTGGTTCCAAATGAAGCATAAATTATTTTTTTCTACATCTGTGAAAAATGACGTTGGTATTGCTT
Source organism: Lepilemur ruficaudatus (assembly GCA_963574885.1). Classification (NCBI taxonomy): domain Eukaryota; kingdom Metazoa; phylum Chordata; class Mammalia; order Primates; family Lepilemuridae; genus Lepilemur; species Lepilemur ruficaudatus. Next base: position 2,709 of record CAUYRT010105274.1, on the reverse strand, counting down.
AAATTAAAAAGCTTCTGCACAGCCAAGGAAACATTCAACAGAGCAAACAGACAACCTACAGAATGGGAGAAAATATTTACATGCTATATATCTGATAAAGGGCTAATAACCAGAATTGACAAAGAACTCAAGCAAATCAGCAAGAAAAATCAAAAAACCCCATAAAAAAGTGGGTAAAAGACATGAACAGAAGCTTTTCAAAAGAAGATAGACTAATGGCCAATAAACATGAAAAAATGCTCAACGTCATCAATCATCAGAGAAATGCAAATCAAAACCACAATGAGATGTCACCTAACCCCAGAGAGAACGGTTTTTATCAAAAAGACACAAAACTGTAGGTGCTAGCTCAGATGTGGAAAGGAAAGAACACTTATACACAGTCTTTGGGACTGCAAACTAATACAACCACTATGGAAAATAGTATGGAGATTCTACTAAAAGTAGACCTACCATTTGATCCAGCAATCCCACTACTGGATATTTACCCAAAGGAAAAAAAGTCATTTTATCAAAAAGACACTTGTGTTACAATGTTTACTGCAGCACAATCCACAATTGCAAAGATGTGGAACCAGCACAAGTGCCCATCAATTCATGAGTGGGTTAATAAAATGTGGTATATGTATACTAAGGAGTACTACTCAGCCATAAAAAATGAATTAATACCTTTTGCAACAATCTGGATGGAATTGGAAACATCTTCCTAAGTGAAGCATCACAAGAATGGAAGAACAAACACCACATGTACTCACTATTAAATTGGAACTAACTGATGAGCACACATGTGCACAGATGAAAGGAAAACTCAATGGAAATCATGCAGGTGGGAGGGGGTAGGAGGGGATGGTGAAATCACACCTAACGGGTACAATGTCCACTATCTGGGTGATGGGCACACTTACAACTTTAACTGAAGCAGTACAAAAGCAATCCATGTAACCAAAACATTTGTACCCCTGTAATATTCTGAAATAAAAACAACAACAAAAATGAAACAGAAATATTTAGAGAAAAAAAACCCCACCATTCAAATGTCTGTGAAGACGAACATTGATCCTGGGGGTGGAGGATCCCACAACAGGACGCTACGTGAAAAGGGGACAGCAAGCTCTTGGCCTCCCACTTGGGTAGGGCAGCCTCATCCTGAAAGAATAAACTTAGAGTGAAGGATTCTCAAAGACAAGTGAGGAAAAGAAGGCTTTTCTGACCTGAAAGGAATTGATTGGTTCTGATGTATAATCACAGAGAGCTGGAAATAACGACCATTCACTATGTTCTGCGAATAAAAGGCAACTGACAACGTAACATAAACCAACCAACCAACCTCACTCGCATTCTAAGTTGGCACGTGATAGTTCCACCTCGTTTGGCTTCTGCAAAGATTTCTGGGTTGAATGTGCACTTCGGAGCAGCAGGCTGTAGCCGGGTTGTTTGTCCCTTCCTGCGTGGAGGACGTGGCTAATAATTTTTCCTTTCATACGCCGAGTTAGTTTCTGCTGTTACCTGCCCACCGCTGTACCTGGAGTCAGCAGTAGCTGCCAACACATAGCTACGGGCAGAAGTTAGCCCAGTGTGAGGTTAATTGGACTAAATTAAAACCATTACGATTTAACAGACTCCCTCAGAGTCCTCTCACAGGAATGCGTAAGTGGGCTCCCCGGGGACTGAGGAAAGTTTGGAAGTCCAGTTGCTCTTGCGATTTACAGCAGGGTCTCCTGTTTGGTTTGTCAGACGGCTGCTTTGCAGGCTGCTCAGGGAGGAAGCTGTTAGACAAAGGAGACTCTTTTGTATGGTCCTGTTTCTAGAAGAGGCTCTTCTCTGAGGAGCTGAGGAAATGGTATCAACAGAGTCAATCGCACTAATGGCCCCACCAAGGAGGGGAGAGGGCGGTGAGGAATCAGGCACGCAGGTGTCAGCGTCTCCCACCTGGGGACAGCTGTTCCGTGAGGTTCTTTCCAGTTCAGCGCCGCTCCACTTCATCTCAAGGAAGGCAGAGTTTTATTCCCCTGAATTTTCAGGCTCAGTGGAAAAGTCTTTTTTGATGCAGCATTTGTCACTGGAAGCCATGTTTTCTGTGACGCCCTCCCAGGGCCCTTGCTACCGTGGGACCCGCCTCTGCTGAAGAAAGACAGAGGAGGGAGCGAGGTTCCAACTGATCCAAGTACAGTCGCTGACGGCAGCACACAGCTCTTAGTACAAAACCCCACCTTAGAGGATGGTCATCAAGGGGTGCATTAGTCGAGGAAGGTGATGATGGCCTCTATGCTTCCAGGACACTGGGTTTGTTGAGTACAGTCTTGGGTGGCTTATTTTATATTTATTTAGAGACAGGGTCTCACTCCAACACTTAGGCTGGAGAGCAGTGGTGTGATCATAGCTCACTGAAGCCTCAAATTCCTGGGTTCAAGCAATCCTCTTGGGTGGCTGATTTTAAAAGTGACACTGACATATCAGAATCCTTCCAGAAAAGAGACCAGCAGGGTCTCTGGGAGCTGTGTCAGTTGAAAAGAATGGGGATGTGTAGCTCAAAGAAGAGAAGACTTATCCGGGGGTGGGGCAGAGATTGTGGTCCCTCAGGGAAGAGCTCTGACCTCTGGTGACAGTTCCAATGAGGGATTGTTCAATACCCAATTCCTACATAGGGTTTTCCCAGGTCCCAGTTGCTGATTTAAACACAATACATGCCATGAACTCATTTAATGCTTA
>CAUYRT010105270.1:0-16099 GCA_963574885.1 Lepilemur ruficaudatus | reverse complement strand
TATATCCATTAGAAATAGAATTCTCTACCTCTTTTCCTTCTTTAAGCCTTCTGAATTTTTTGTGAGTTTCCTAATGTCCCTTAATGAACTATTTTTCTACTTAAACTAGCCCCGAGAGTCTTACTATAAGATTTATTTATTCATGTCAATATTCTGAAGGTGTTTACTGTCTGGTTTGTATTTATGAACTAGCTATTTAAGAACTGCAGAGACCCATGTTATGAAAATATAAGGAAACCAGTCAGAGCAGGGACAGCCAGACTTCACCAGATCTTGAAGTCATCATGCTGCAGCTCTGTCTTTTCTGAGGCTGTTGCTTTTCTTCTTTGGACATCTGCTCTGTTCTATGAACCAGCTTCCTCTAAAGGGAGCATTATTTCTGTTCCTCCATAATCTTGGCATTCAAATGACTTTGGATTGTCATTTTAGTGGACGTGTGTCATGTTTGGTCACTGAGAATCTTCTTATGTTTGGGGAGTTTCCTACCCGATGAGACCTACCTACTCAGTGTGGAAGCCAGAACTCGATTTCCCAGACTCTGGCAGGAGTGCAGGCTTTACCAAACAGAGCTATTCCCCGAGATTGTTTTATTTACATGGGAACAACTGAAGAACCAGGTGCAGTTGCCGCATAGAATCCAAATTCTCATGAGAGTAGCAGGTATGGAGGAGAAATCTCAGGCATTCTGAGACAGGAATGGCAGATGTCCTTGAGACAGTGACAGTATGCACATTCTCAATGTTCACTCTGTGACTAGCCACACCTGTGCCCAAAAGGGCCTCTACTAATGAGGTTCAGTATGAAATTTGGGAATTATTACTGGACATGAGCTGATAAGCCCCCTAAAGCTTCGGTGAGTTTCCTAATATCCTCTAATAAACTCCTTTTCTACTTCAATTAGCTTAAGTGGGTTATGTTGCTTGTAAGCAAGATCTTTGATGATTACAGATTTAAGCTTCCAAGCTATAATTTTTTTAACAGGTTCAGAATTCAGTATATCAAGTGCAATGAGTCCTATCAATCAGTAGGCATACTCTGATATGATAAAACAGGTCAATCTGATTCTATGATTGTCAAAAAAGTGAGGCAGGATGAGTGTGAGAACTGAGGGGCAATGTGGCTTGGTGCATAGCAATTCAGGACTTGGAATCAGAGAACGTTGGATTTGCGTTCAGGCTCCATTACTTGCTAACTGATCTTGATCCAGTTATTTAATCATCTGGATTTTCATATATGATCTATAAACAGGGATAGCAAAATTGTATTTTTCTTGGCACATGGAGAGTACTAAGAAAATGTGAGCTGTCTTTACAGTGCCACAAATAGGTATTCACTTTGACATTTATGGTGTGTTGATAATAATAATTGTTTATTATCATCCAGGAATCTTAATGGAGGCAATGTCATCAAGATCATCATGGGTTTCCTCTGTCATACTAACTGGGTTAGTCAGAATAGAATAACTGTTACAACAAACAACCCTAAAATCTCAGAAGCTTAACCCAATTTTTTTTATTTAATTTTTTAAATAGAGACAGGGCCTCACTCTGTTTCCCAGGCTGGAGGGTAGTGGCCTAATCTTAGCTCACTGTAACACCAAACTTTTGGGCTGAAGTCATCCTCCCACCTCAGCCTTGCAAATCACAGGGATTACAGGTGTGAGCCACTGCACCTGGCCAGTTTATTTACTACTTAAGCAACAGTCCACTCACTGTTGGTCACTTCTCATCCCTATGCAACTAAGGGACCTAGATAGTTCTGCCTTTCACCTTTTCTCTGGTTACTTGGAGTTCCCTCCATTTAGCCAATGGGTGGGGAAAGAGAATGGATGGTTGTATATAAGAGGAATCTATAGGGCAGGCCTTGAAGTGGCATGCATGCATCACTCTGCCCACGTTCTGTTGAATAGAATTTGGTCTCTTGTAGCTGTATGTAAGGGAAAGGAAGGCTTGAATATATTGTATAACCTTGTACTCAGAAATAAATGAGATACAATATGGTGAACACTTGACTTGTCTTCACTACCCTATTTCACTCTCTTGGTCTTGACTGATGGAGCAAAGTTCCAAAATGGGGATGGAACAGCATCAGCATTTTGCTTAGAATTTTGCCATCTAAATCTCTTGTGAGATCCTTAGTGTGTTTCATATGGACAATGAGTGTAAATCCCAGCCCAAAGGTATATATGAGAAAACCAATCAGATAATTCTTAGTTCTCACTCATTCTCAATAAATGGGATAGCTGGATTTGGCTATTGCCATATGCTGGGGACAATCTTTGCCTTAAAATGAACAGAAAGAGACCCAGATTCTGCTTATTTAAATGTGAAGAATATTAATTACCAGAAATATAAATCCTCACATTTAGAAGTTTAAATTTCATTTTTAGAGTTGATTGACTAATTAAACTAACAGAAGCAACTGATTTAAAAAAAAATCTACTTCAGTTTTCTGGCTTGGGATTACTTTTTGGCCTTGTAAATTGTGCAGATGCAAGGCCTAAAAATAATCATAATAGTTATCTCTAACTATATTACTATGGTCTTAAATTTCAGCCTATAAATTTTTATTCTAAGAAATAAAAACTGATTAAAGAAAATAGTTAATGGGAAGGGAAGGCCATTGCATTGCTACTGAACTTTGAAGATATAAATGTGAATTCTCATGAAACCAACAGAAATAATACAAGTTATATCTTTTTAGTAAGAGTAAAAAACAAAGATTATGTATTCTCCATTCAAAGGTAGAATAACACAAAGCAATAATATAAGATCCAATTTATACCTGATTGATCATCCATTGTTATTACTCTAGATTTTGAGTGTTAACACATTGGACATGATTCATTTCTCTTCCAGTTCTAGGAAACACAGGGGACTGGTTCCAAGATCACCGTGTTAATAATGGGAGCTTATGATGGGATCAGAATGACAAATATGTGGCATGAACACTGCCATGCAGATATCACTAATGAGTAATGGTACTCTTTTCTGCTGGATCTGTTCTTGACCACAGAATCTTTTCTGTATTCAATTCTAAGTAGCATTCTTAGTATATCATAATTATCACTTGTGATTAAATCCTTTTATGATCCTTATACTAAGCTTTGGTGGCCTCACTTAAAAAAAAAAAAAACTATTAGAGAGAATGTGAAGTGAAGAACATCCAAATGCCAAGCTTCATCAAGCTAGGTGGATTTAAGCCTCCAATCCTCAACAGGGAGTTTATCCCAGGATCTTTTGCATCCTTTGGATCATAACATAAGTTGGACTTGGGTGGGGCTAAGAAAACTGCGCTGGAGTTCAGAGGCCCCCTTTGCAAATGGCAGGCCCAGATATTCTGCACATACAGTACCAGCTATGTGACTTCAGTTTGGCCCCAAGTAGTTTGTGTCTCTTCAGGGGAATAAACTAAGCTCCTTGGGCTTGTAGAGAGTAACTAGAGTTAGTTACACAGCAGACCCAGAAGCAGAGAGACCAGCACAGTTTCACATTCTTCGGAGCATGTTACGTCTTTGTCATTATAAAGACACACTAAAGCTAATCTTCCCACAGTTCACCAGGTGAAAGCAACTCAGATTAGCTGAACTGATCCTCATTTGTCCTGTCCATGTTGAATGTGTCAAAAGTCTCTTCTTACTGATGATTGGAATATGTTAAATTGTCAAGACTGATAGGGATCTTAAAGAACATTCGGTCAAGAGGTCAAATAATATTTTTACTTATAATAACCCTTGTTATAGGCAAAATTATACAAGAAATCCAAATACGCAAGGGAGATTAATCCAGAAGTGGTACAGTGGAGTTGAAGCCAGGAAAGCAAAATTAAGTGTTGTCCACTTGATACTGTCCTTTCTTGGAGAAAGTTCTGCTTTGAAAACTTCTTTCCTAAACCTCCAAATTTTAGAGATGAGAAAACAGCCCCTTAGAGTACTTGATGCTATTTTCCATGTGTCTAACTTGTAATGAATGGAGGTCACTACAATACAGTGGTCACTGATAAATAATATAGCTCCTTTCTGATAATAACACTGGAGATTGCTGTGAACTGAATGTTTGTGTCCCCCCAAAATCCATATGTTGAAATTCTAACCCAAAATGTGATGGTATTAAGAGGTGGTATCTTTGGGAAGGGAGTAAATCATGAATATGGAGCCCTTATGAATGAGATTAGTGCCCTTACAAAAGAGGTCCCAGAGAGCTGCCTTGCCCCTTTCACCATGTGAGGACACAGTGAGAAGGTGCCATCTGTGAACCATGAAATGGGCTCAGACACAGAATCTACCAGTGCCTCAATCTTGGACTTCCCAGCCTCCAGAACTGTGAGAAATAAATTTCTGCTGTTTATAAGCCACCCAGTTTATGGTATTTCATTATAGCAGCCTAAATAGACTAAAAGACTATGGGATAAGAAGTGAAACAGAAAGGTTTAGAGGAGATAAGATGTATTGGGATGCTGGTAGGTTTCAAGGCAGAGGGCGAAGGACCGCTTTATGTTATTATCATGGCCGCCGATTGCCAACAAACATCAGCAGAGGGGCAGTGTTGAGGCACAGATGGGGCAACTTCCTTGGAACAGACCACATTATGCAGCTGGTAAAACAAAGATGCCAAGCTGGCAATGCTGACAGACTGGGCGAACCCCAAGATTATTCACTTGCCAGGAGCATTTATTTTGTATGTTCACTGAGTTATTTAATAACAGGTGCCAAAGCTGTTTCTTCAGCCCAGATTTTCCAAAGCGTGTTTGTGGTAGTCCTGCTGTTCACCAAAAATTTTTGGCTCTCTGTTTTTGGAACACATGGTGGAATTAGCCTTCCCTTCTGACACTGAAGTTGGGCATGGCAATATTATTCACCTTAGCCAGTGAAATTTGCAGAAAGAGTCATGCCACTTCTTGGAAGAAGTTTTAAAAGTAGTGCATGGTTTATTGAATTCCTTTACCATTTCTGTAGTGATTGTGAAAAGAAAAAGAAAAAAAACCTCATCTAATTTTCTGAGTGGATACAAGGACTGTAACTTTCCTTAGAACTACATCAGATATGGGGTTTTAAATGAGAAACAAATTTTATAATGCAGCCACTGATATTTTGGGGCTGCTTATTACCATAGCATGAACAAGCATGTCTTGACTACTATGGTGTTGTGTTGGTGTTAAGTATAAAAATGGTCCATGATCAAATAAATTTAGGATATTCCAATTTAAACAATAATATTTTTTTCATTCAAGGCTTCTAGAAGCCTTTAGTATACTAATATATACTGTGAATTTCTAAGAATGCTATACAGCAAGTAGTACTTCTCAACTTATGCAATTCCAGCATTCTTTGTTTTATTTCCATGAAGCATTTCCCAAGGAAATGCCACCTTATAAAAACCTATATATGGAATTTAGTAAAAAAAAGAATACATGACACAATCAGCAAATGCTTCTTTAAATCGGAAGCATGTTTGTCTATGTGTGTGTGTGAGAGAGAGAGAAAGAGGGAGAGGGAGAAGAAAGAGATGAGAAAAGAAAGAATTTTTTTTGTTTAGTTATGTTTTTTGTTCTACTTCATCTGAGTGAAAAAATAGAATTTTAGCTCTAAATTTATAAATATTTCTACTTGCTTTGGTGCACTTCATCAGGTAGGATTTTTATGATTGCACCTGTTATGTAGCATTTCTAATATATAATAGTGATTTCCAAGAGACCTACTCACTTTATGCTTATTACAAAGGTTTATATTTACATGAATTACAATTAAGTGAAATATTAAATTCAGAACTAAAAAATTATTTTTCTAACTATAATAATTTTTTGCCAGTAAAATAAAACAAAATTCAGGAGCTCTGTAATGTTGATATCACAAGTATCTTTTATATTTGGCTACTTCTAGGGTTATAAGGGCTTGGTATTTTAAAGCCTTATACAAAACCATAGCACCATGATATTTGCAGCTTCTAAGGACATTAGAAGAATTTGAGAAGACATATAACTATCTCAGAGTATTTCAGTCTCATTTAATATATGACTTTCTATGTGTATTAGTGAATACAGGCACACATACAAAAGATATACTTTGATCAAGTTCTATTGATTCTTCTCCTCATTTTCTCTTGGATTTTTCTCTCTTGATTCCACTTCCAAAGCAATTACTCTTACCTATTTACTACCCTGATCTAAACTGGGTGTGATTCTAGAAATAATTTCAATACCCTATAGATAGTTACCTAGAATTCTAGAGCACTGGCTTTCTTCTAAGTATCAACTTGTAAGATGATCCCTAACAAGTATTACGTCAGGTTAATAAGTACTTCTTAAGAATTGTGCTAGGTAGTAGGGGTAAAGCAAAAGGCATAGATGATATAGATATTCCTTCCCTAGAAAAGTTTGAAATATTGTTGAGAAGAAAGCACTTTGCTACATAAACAACTTGATGATAATACAAAGCAGTACAGAGCTAGGCACTAAATCTTACTGATATCTATAATATAAGATTTTTGAGAAGGAAGAGGAAATAGGTCACTAGCAAAATGCTCTAACATGTCCTATATATCAGCAATAACTATTTAGAAAAATTTATCCTTTAAAAAATTTGCAGCTTTTATGAGCTATAATTGCCACATAGGAATTATATATATTTAAGGTATATAATTTGATGTTTTGATATATTTAAATATTGTGAAATGATCACCACAATCAAGCTATGGAAAATTTAATAGAAAAAAGGAGATTCAATTCATATGGAAAAGAGGGGAGGAAAAGAAGGAAGGAAGGAAGGATGGATGGAAAGAAGGAAGGAAGGACTGGGAATGATTTTTACAGGCTTACAAAAGTTTATAAGTAATGTGCAAGACATGTGTTTAAAAAGCTGTTAAACTTTCAAGAGTCATAAAATATTTGAATAACTGATGAGGAGACACAGCAAATTACTAGATGGTAAGACTTAATACTGTATAGATGCCAATTCTCTATAAGTTAATTTATTTATTTGATGTAATTTTTACCAAAATCTAAATGTACTTTCTTGAAGGTAGAATTTGGTAAGATGATTCTGTTATTTATGTGTACAAATAGACAAGCAAAAATAGCCAATGGGCAGAGGAATTGAATAAACATTTCTCCCAAGAAGGTATACAAATAGCCAACCAGCACATGCAGAGATGTTCAGCATCATTAGATATTAGGGAAATCAAAATCAAAATCACAATGAGATACCACTTCACATCCACTAGGGTGGCTATAATAAATAAAAACAGAAAATAAGTGTTTGTGAGAATGTAGAGAAATTGATACTCTTATATATTGCTAATGTGAATGTAAAATGGTGTAGCCATTGTCAAAAGCAGTTTGGTGGTTCCTCAATAAATTAAACATAGAATTATTATATGACCCAGCAGTTCCACACTTAAAAGAATGGAAACTGGGTGTTGAAACGAAAACTTGTACAGTAGTGTTTATAGCAGCATGATTCTCAGGTGGAACAACGTATATGTCCATCAACCAATGAAGAAATAAACTAAATTGGTATATCCATACAATGGATTATTATCCAATCATAGGAAGGAGTGAAGTACTGATAGATACTACAACAAGGATGAATCTCAGAAACATTACTCTAAGTGAAATAAGCCAGGCACAAAAGGACAACTATTTAATACATGATTTCACTTATATGAAATACCCAGAATAAGCAAATCCACTGGAGATACAGAAAACAGGTTAATGGTTGCCAGGGGTAATGAGGAGAGAGTAACAGGGAGTGACTGCTTAATAGGTATGAAGTTTCCTTCTGAGGGAGTGAAAATGTTTTGGAACTGGATAGAGGCGAAGATTGCACAACATTGCTTAAATGCCACTGAATTGTACACATTACAATGGTTAAAATTACATGTTTTATGTTATGTTTATTTAACCATTACTTTTTAAAAGGCCAAGAAATAGTTGAGAGGAATAATAATAACTGAGGAGTCTTTATGTCACCAGATAACATATTGTAAAATTACAAAAAACTAACTCAATATTATACGTGTGCTCAAGTAAATGATAGATTAATGGAGCAGAATATAAATTCTCCAAATTCAGTTTAGAGTGTTTAAATCTTTAGTATGCAATAAGAGTGTTCTTTTCATTGTAGGAAATGTTGAATTATTTTCTGAATGATTATGGGATGGGTAAGATCAATTGATAAAAGAATTGTAAAGATAAAAACTAGAAAAAATATGGGCAAATGTTTATATAAGTTTTGGAGAGAGGAACACATTTATAATCTTTCTACTAAAAATATAATCATAAAATAAAAGTTTGACTATCTAAAATTATAAACTTTATGATTATAAAAAAATTCCATACAACAGAATCAAGAGTTAAAAAACAAATGGGAAAATATCTGCAATATCTATACGAAAAAAGATGGTTCTCCTCTATGAATAAAGAGATGCGTAGAGAAAGAGAACTTTATGAAATGTTAATGTGGGTTACAAAATAGTTACCTTTTTGATTTTCTTTTAGACATTACAACAAGAATTTGAGTTGTTTTTCAGTTAGCTACTCTTAGCTTCCCATGGACAGTTCTCTCAAAACAGCTGTGCTCCCTCAATCCCACAAACCTCTTTCCCCTCAGAAGACAAGACACAGTCTCTGCTCCCATTGTCCACCTCTTCTACAACCTTCCTGGGTATGTTCTTTCAATCCCCCGTCCCTCCACCGCCATTTCAGTTGACTTCCCCCGTCCAGTTTCCGTGGCATGGGTATTTGTCTTCACACAGGAGGTGCTGTCTGCCCCAGCAGCAGTGAGACTAACTCAAGCCACTTTTCATACCGGGGACACAACAGAGGGGAAACTGAAACAGGAAAGTAAAAAATGTAGCAAACACCATGTGAAAGCCGCTCAGAAGCTACTTCTAAGCACTCCCCTTTGAGACTTTCAGTTATTGAGGAAGGAGAAGGGACAGGGAAGTGTTAGGATCCTGAAGTGAAATAGGTATAGACTCACAGTATTTATTTTATTTTATTTTAAAATTTGTTTTATTTTATTTATTTTACCAACAATCGCTTCCTCACATAGATGATTAGTACCTATTTATAAGGCCAATCCACTGGTTTCTTTTCTTTCTTTTTTTTTTTTTGAGACAGAGTCTCACTCTGTCGCCTGGACTAGAGTACGATGGCGTCAGCCTAGCTCACAGCAACCTCAAACTCCTGGGCTCAAGGGATCCTTCTGCCTCAGCCTCCCAAGTAGCTGGGCCTACAGGCATGCGCCACCATGCCCGGCTAATTTTTGCTATATATTTTTAGTTGGTCAATTAATTTCTTTCTATTTATAGTAGAGACGAGATCTCGCTCTTGTTCAGGCTGGTTTCGAACTCCTGACCTTGAGCGATCGTCCCGCCTCGGCCTCCCAGAGTGCTAGGATTACAGGTCAATCCACTGGTTTCAAAGATAAATAGTTAAACTTACTAACAGGTCATTTGATTATGAGGAAATAGTGATCAAACAAGTGAAAAAACAATATTTCAAATCAAGAATGCAAGGTACAACTTTAATATTAACATATATTAGAAAAAATTGTTTAAATTAAAATCAGATTTAAGAAAAACTATTAGGTAAACAAGAGTATGAGAGCCATTATATTTTGATATTCCTATTGATGTGAATGAACTAATTTCCTTTCTCTATATCTCTCCTCAAAACCTGTTATACTAAGTATTTACTTTGTACCCTATAGCTATACATTTTTTCAAATAATATATTTTCTTAAACTTAATTTGAGTATGATTATGCTACCTATATAGACTGTAAGTGCCCCAGGACGGATATGTGGTATAGCATTTTTGTCAAAGCTCCTACAATGAAACCCTTTTTTCCTTTAGTCTCTAACATTTCCTTTGATTGTACCCAACCAGGACTCAACAGCATTGAAAAATCCACTTACAAACTAGAGTACTTGTGTTTCTGAAATTCTTGATAAGAAAACTGACTAAGCAACGTGTCAATGCCACGGAAAGCCTTATTCAGCACCTGTCTCATGTATTTGCTACTTGTAGCGATGATTACCAGATGTATCTATGCCTCAACCTATAGATTTAATGATTCAGCAGGCACACTGTAAATAGGTTTCATTAGGCACAGTGTTCTCCTAGTAGTTTTTCTTTAACAGGGTTTGGAAAAAAATATAGATATATTTCTTCCCCAGTCTTTTTATTGATTTAATCCTATTCCTTGAAATTTTACTTTTGTTCTGTCTCTTTCATTCTTCAACTTTTATTCTGCATCGTATTGCCTAGTTATTTGGGGTAGGTGTTGATTTTTCTGGGCAGAATGATCTTCACTTGAATGTAGTTCAGAAGGCACAAAGCCACTAACTTATTAACTTTCTATTTCCAATTTATCATGACATTATCTGTTAGAAGGAGTCTTCTGTTTAATTCTATTAGAAACCGAGAAAGGACAGAGGAGGATTATTTGCAAAAGCTACAGAAATCATATGCTACAATCTAAAGAAGAAATCATACTTTTACATCACCAGTAATAAAAAAAGTTTAAGAAGAGGCCAGTTAGTGAAAGATATAGACACCAGAAACATTGTAGAATCAAAAGTTGTTCCGAGAAGATCCCTTGTAATATATGATTTGTAAAAGAGGCTGAACACATCTTTCAAATATAAATTAAGTCTATGGAAAAATATGATTTGGTTTGCAAGCACACTTTCAAGAACACAATTATTACATAAAACAATCCACAGTGAATTTTAATTTTTCCCATTTGTATTGTTGGCAGATTATATCTCTCTTTTAGATTAAAAATATCCTGAAGAAAATCATTTCTCAAGTGAATGAGAAAAGTAACTCACCTTCTAAAATTGTTTCATTTTCCAGCACTTTGTGTTGTAAACTAACATGGCTTAATACACTTTAAGATATCAGCTGGTGGGGAAGATAAAATTAGTATGTGAAGGTTGAAAATGAATGTGTTCTCTTTCCATTCCTGTGTCGATATGAACTAATCTTCATAAAGCAAAGTAAAGCTTGAACTTGGTATTTCAAAAAGTACTTTTTTTTTTTTTACATATATGCTATATTAAAAAAAAAGACAACACACTTGGATGCAGATCATGACAGACAGTTGCATCTGAGATGTAAGAAAAATTTTGGCATTACGGGAGTGTCAACATAATCAGTAAAAAATTATTTTTGATGACATGAAGAGGAGAAGTGTTAGCAGAATGAGAAGAATTTTTGAACAGCAGATACATAGCAAAGTCCTTTCCCCTTGTCTGCCAAACGCACCCACACTTGTCATCAGTGAATGCGATTAAATTTTTTTTTTTTTTTTTTTTTGCGACACAGAAGAGACTTTTGGCAGTCAATGAGGGCTAATTTTTTTTCTTCACTTGTACACCCCTTTTAGCCACCGTGAAGATGTGCAGTGAAAGATGTTCATAGAATTGATTTTGTCCCTCAGTATGGATTTGTGAACAAATCCAGACAAAACTTGGGGAAATTGAAAGAGATCACATGCTATTCTTTACATACCAATGCAGCTCCCATCAAAAGGTTACATCCCCTAAGGCTAAAGCAGACTCTGATGGTGGATTTCTTTTAGACAAATGAATTTTTTATTCATTTGTCTAAAAAATAGCAAAAATCTCTTCGTGGCCTACATAGGCAACAACTAGCATAAAAACTTAATAATTACATTCCATTAATATAAGGAATAATCAAAGAGAATTACATGGCAAGAATTTATAGCATCTTTCCATGTATACTTCATCTGTTATCTCCCGTGAGTCTCAAACAGACATCACAATATATTTTAGTTTTACAAATGTCAAATATATCACGGTCTTTGAATTCTATTTTGGCCTGTGGTCACTTCAATAAAATAAAATACATGGTAGAGTCAAATCCTCTCAGTCTGATGTGTTCACACCACACTACCACACACACCCAGACAAACACACAATATTTTTTCAAGTGATTGGGTGGAATGAGAATGAGAATGTTTTAAAACTATAAAACTATGAGTCAATGAGTGAAACTGTTTTTCATAGTCAACTGATCAAGTCATGTAGGAAAAAAATATTGGCGGTGGAAGGCTAGATACATTAATACATGACCCTGTGCTCTTCTGCAACTCCAGTGCTACCAGGTGATACCTCCTTAAACTGTTAGTATTCTGGCAAAATAGAAGATATTTTAAACTCCACACCAGGGTTCTAATTTACAATTTAAATTAACCATGCTCTTCTTCCCTCTCCTATTGTTGATTTTTCAAGTTACTTAAATGACAAATATTTTCATATCTTTACCTAAATTCCTCAAAGCTAGTCTTTGTTGAATTAATAGTGAGAATAAAACCCTGGAGTTCCTAGCCTTTGTTAAGTTGCACTCTTGGAACAAGATAGAGCTCAGCCAAATAATTTGAACCCAACCCAACTCCCCATCAACCACTACTATAGCATGTAAGTAACAGAATGCCAGTTCTAATTGAAACACTTTATTAGCATCTTCTATTTGGTATAATGATGTGGACTGCTAATCAATAGGTGGGCATTAGAGATTCTTGGCAAATGAGAGTCATGCAGCCAAAAGAGAGGGCCTGCTATGTGGGTTTCTTGTCTGGTGGAAGAGACGATTTCTTGGCAAGTTAGTCATATTTCATTACCCAAACCCACTTGTTAGATTTTGCTCACATTGTGAAAGGCAGATCACTCCAGCTGGATAAGCATTACTGGATGCTAGAGAAGTGAAATAAGTCGGGTTCACACAGGTAACTAACCAATATGAGTATTTGAACTGAAATCAGGGCTTCATCTTCCTGGTCACTTTTGTATAGCAGTCTCGTTGCTGTCCTCTCCAGACAAAGAGAGATTTTAGAGAGGGCGCCTGGTATGGACAGCCATTTATTTCGTCTTCATATTCTTTATGACTATATTATTTATACTCTCTTTTTTTTCTTCTCTTACATATTATGTTAACACAAAGTTATAAGATGGTAGTTTAACACAAGTTTCTCTCTCCTAAGCATCTTTGGACAATGGCAAAGGGCAGAGTGAACACCACACAATAAACAGAACATAGCAATAGAAATAGGAGTACTCACCAAGTAGGCTCACCATTACCATTGATTTTTTCCAACTTTAGTTGGGTAATTTTTTCTTTTTTTTGCTTGTTCATTTTCTCCCCCTAACTCTATTATTAAAAACAGAAGCCCAAAATCACTCAACAGTCTTTAAGAGTTAGAAGAGAAAACTGAAAAAAAATCACAGGGTGGGAAGAGGTCCTTACCTCGAGGGTCTGTGAAAAAGAAATATTACCTAGAAAACAGAAATGTACACTTTGTTATTAATTACCCTCTGCAGAATTGTATCTAATTACCTTACATTTCCAAGAAGAAACTATCAGAGAAGTGAAAAATAAAAATTTAATTGGTTTGTTTTGTGTGCTTGTTCACTGCATATTCATTTCTTTAATAAAAGCATGATATTTTTAGTGCATGACAAAAAAACTGTATCACAAATAAAAACATATGGAATTAGGAGAACTCAACAAAATTTTGACAAAGCTAAGAAAATCTAATTTTCCTCTTTATCAATACAGATGTACTGCATTCTTGGGATAACGTATCCAAAATTAGCCAATACAGCTGTGTATCTGATTAATGGTAATTTAATTAAAAATACTTGACAATGTTTTAGCCTTAATTTCTTATAAACAGTAGTGAATAAAATAGTTAATTTTTAAAATTTTTTAAAATTTCAAAACATTCAGAGAGTACCAATGTTTTTGTTGCATGGATAGCTTGTATAAGGCTTAAGTTGGGGCTTTTAGTGTGCCCATCACCAAAATAGTGTTCATTGTACCCAATAGGTAAATTTTTACCCCTCACTCCCTCCCACCCTCCCCTCTTGTTGTTTCTCTGTATCCTCACCAGCAATGGGCATTATTACCTTTATAAATATTGCCAGTTTGATATGTGGAGAATGGTATTTCAATATTGTTTTAATTTCTCTGATTTCAACACAATTTGATTCTTTTAATCCCTTCTGAGAATTATTCATTTTCCTTGCCTACTTTTCTACTGTTGTATAACAGTGTGTCATTGATTTTTATGTCCTCTCTATATTAAGGCTGTTAAATTCTAATCAAATTAATTTTTTTTAGTTTTTTCCAATTTTTACTATTTATAATTTTTTAAACCTGCAGAAGTTTTAAAATTTATGCTGCAAAATTCATTGGCCTTTGCTCCTTTCATTTTTTCCATTGCTATAAGACAAGTTGATTATTTTATATTTATAATTTTTAAAGTATTTTGTTTTTATTTTAAGAGGAATGATTAAAACATTTACGTATCAAATCTTTGTATTATTTCAATCTCAGTATATTTGCTGCTTAAGTGAGTAAATAGTCTAGATTTCTTACGGTTTAACTTTTTTACATTTAATTCTGCTATCCATCTGGCATTCATTTTGTTGAGAATCTCCATTGAGTTTTTTCACAAATAACCTTTTTTCCCCACATAATTTATTAAACAAATCATCTCTTCCTATTGGTTTCTGATCTTTCTTTTGTTATATATTAAATTCTTACACAGATATGTGAAATATCTGATTTAGGACTGTCCCATTTTGGCCATCTATCAGTCTAGTGACAACATTATGTTGTTTTAATCTGTGGAGCTTTATAAGTATGTTTTAATTTCTGTTAATGCAAGTCCCTTTGAATAATCTCCTTTTTCAAAAATGTCGGTATCAGCCTTATCTATGTTTTGATAAACTGTAGAACATATAAAAAATAAAATCATTTTTTATTTTGTTTCAAATCATGTTAAACCTATTAATTATGGTATTTCTCACTCAGGAAAATGGTATGTCTCTCCATTTATTCGTAACTATTTGTATGCCCCTCAGTAGACTTTAGCAGTTTTCTTCATATAGGTCTCCATAAAGTCATGGTACTTAAATCAATAAATAGCTAAATTATTAATATCTAAATTAAAGCACTTCTTTTTAAACAATTTTTAATTTTTTTTTTTACACCTCTGAGAATGATTTATTTCTTAGTGAATGCACTAAACTCCCCTCTGTTTATCTATCTTTGGGAGTACTGAATCTCCAACACCAAGCACAGTCAGAGCACAGAGAAAATAAGTGCTAACTGAATTTTTACATAAATGAATGGAATTACCTAATCAAATTGCGGCTCAGTTCTCTTTCCTCAGAGTGTTCCTGATGATAAAAGGTACCATCTGTAAATCAGCAAGCCTATCCACAATAAAGCAAAAGAAGCAGTATTTCCCTATCTTTTAAAAAATAAAGATGATTAGGCCTGATGTAAGTAAAATACAATTATTTTTCCAGGTAATAAGAAATCTTCTTTATTATTTCAATAGTTACAATATTAGCTTCGACAAAGGAAATAAAAACAGATTTTTTAAAGAAAATTCTGGGTAAACTTTGATGTAACATGTAATACTATATAAGATTGTTTGACAGGCCGGGCGCGGTGGCTCACGCCTGTAATCCTAGCACTCTGGGAGGCCGAGGCGGGCAGATTGCTCAAGGTCAGGAGTTCAAAACCAGCCTGAGCAAGAGCGAGACCCCGTCTCTACTAAAAAATAGAAAGAAATTAATTGGCCAACTAAATATATATAGAAAAAAATTAGCCGGGCATGGTGGCACCTGCCTGTAGTCCCGGTTACTCGGGAGGCTTGAGGCAGAAGGATCGCTTGAGCCCAGGAGTTTGAGGTTGCTGTGAGCTAGGCTGACGCCATGGCACTCACTCTAGCCCGGGCAACAGAGTGAGACACTGTCTCCAAAAAAAAAAAAAAAAAAAAGATAGTTTGACGGATGTTTCAGAATAGTTTAACTTTTTTTTTGTTATTTGTTTTGGTTTATTTTTAAATTTTTTTTCTTTATTGAAGTATACTTTACATATCATGCCTTTACTCCATTTTAAGTGTACAATTAAATGATTTTCAGTGAATTTACCGAGGTGTACAGTTAATCACATAATATGCCTCTCACACTAAAATATAAGTTCCCAGATATCTAGTTTGTGTGTTTGGCTTGTGTACAGATATATTCTGTACTCAGCACAGTGCCTCTCATATGACT
>CAUYRT010105269.1:0-30753 GCA_963574885.1 Lepilemur ruficaudatus | reverse complement strand
GAAACCAGCCTGAGCAAGAGCGAGACCCCTGTCTCTACTAATAATAGAAAGAAATTAATTGGCCAACTAAATATATATAGAAAAAATTAGCCGGGCATGGTGGCGCATGCCTGTAGTCCCAGCTACTCGGGAGGCTGAGGCAGAAGGATCACTTGAGCCCAAGAGTTTGAGGTTGCTGTGAGCCAGGCTGATGCCACGGCAATCTAGCCCAGGCAACACAGTGAGACTCTGTCTCAAAAAAAAAAAAAAAAGAAAAAGAATTCCCTCCAGTTAAGTACTTCTCTATCTTGATACATTTTATCCTTCCATGCATCTTAAAGCCACCCTTCCTCTTCTTATAACCTATCTCATGAGGGCCATCATTTCCACATATTCTCTTCAGCATTATGAACCTCTCCCTCCTTGGTGGCTCCAGTCCTCCCTTTTCAAGTAAAGTGCTTGGCATATAGTAGATGCTCAGTAAATGTCTGATGAACACCTAAAGCTCCAGTTCTACATATTCAACTAGTTGTTAGATATTTTTACTTTGTCATCCCATTGTTATCTCAAAAATCACAAGTCTAGAACAGAAATCATTAACTTCCTACCAGATCTGGCTCTTCCCCATCACATTCCAATTTCTTTCAAATGTACCATAATTCTCCCAGTTCCCCATGTTCAATAACACAAAGACTTTGACTTCTCCCTCTGTACCTAATTATTAAGTATAGTTATTAATTTTTTTCTTCATAGTACTAGGCATATGGAAGGCAATCTGTCAATGGAAGGTCTATTTTGTCTATACAGCTATGATTATCCCACTGAAACAGCCTCCATAGATCAAACTGCCTTAAGTCTCTCAACCCTCCATTTCATCCATTCATCCAATCTTGAAATTTCTCTTCCTATATACAACTTGTTTTCATTGAGTCTCCTTTACTCAGAAGTGTTTAATGACTAGTTCAAAGGCCAAAATCTTTCCCTAGCATTTAAGGACCACCATGATCTGGACCCAATCCAGTTTTACAATTTTATCTCCTATTATTTTTCCAGAGGAATTCTTCATCACAATCCAAGTGACTTTATCCCACTCTCAAAGATATGTGTGTGTGGGTGCACATGCACTCACACATGCAATGTACTCTTCCCTATCTATGTTATATACAGATGCTCCTTGACTTATGATGGGGTTATATCCTAATAAACCCATCATAAGTTGGAAATATTATAAGTGGAAATTGTATTTAATACAGTATACCTCACATACCAAACATCATGGCTTAGCCAAGCCTACCTTAAACATGCTCAGAACACTTACAGAAGCCTATAATTAGGCAAAATCATCTCTAACACAATGCCCATTTTATAATAAAGTACTAATTCTCATGTAATTTATTGAATGCTGCACTGAAAGTCAAAAACAGAATGGTTATATGGGTACCATCATAAAGTCAAAAAATCCGAACTTGAGAACCACCTGTAAACCTTTGCTCAGATTTTTTCCCCTGCTTAGAAATGCCCTCCCCAATATGGATCCTAACAAGACTTTGTGGTCAGCTTACCTCCTGGAAGCCTTCAACTGTTCCAGTCAGAAACTTCTATTATAGTAAGTTCACAGACTTTGCACTGTTTGGTATTTCATGTGCTAGTTTTAACAATGCAACTAGATGTTAAGCCCTTTAAGGACAGATCATGTAGTATACTTCTGTATCCTTCCCAGAACCCAGTAACTAGGTTCACCAATGCCAGGTGATGTTTTCTACCTCTTAGATAAAAGTCTTCAATGAAGTGTTCATTAATCCTTAAACCTCATTTCCACTTCACATCTCAAATAACAACCATATTTAAACTATACCATCTTGGTCATGTTTAAAGATACATGAATACTAATTTTAAAATTCTTTAGCAGAAACTTTAAAAATTCTTTCATGAGAGATATAGCATAAAGCATGCCATATAATATTATTACAATTAAACAGTAAACCTTATTCTACCACCTATATTTTATGAAATATTTAACAATTAATTTAGAATATTTGTCTTCAGAAATACTAATGTAGGTTCTAAGGGGAAATAGCTTAAACTTAAATATAATTTATAACTGGAAACTTCAAAGAAAAAACAGATTTTAAATCATTGAAGAGTAAATATTTGAGTGGAAAGAAACAGGTTTATTGGTTTACTTTTTTTAAAAGCTGTACTTTAAATATTTTTCAAGTGTTCAGCTCCTGGTATGGAAAATTCCTTTAGTTACACACTAAAGAAGCAAGCACAAATTAAGTACAAAAACCTTCATACCCTCAACATTTGATGTAATATGGCAAAAATGTTCATTACCACAATATTAAGAAATATCAACAACACAAGTTTGAATAACTAATTCATAAGGAAGAGTTTGAACTGGACCAAATCCTGGGTTTTCTTTCTTCACTCCAAGTTTCTTTTCTATTTTAAACTAGTGGCAACAGAAATTTCTTTGTTTGAAAGTCAGGAATGTTGGAAGTCTTAAGTGATAGAACAGGTAGCTCGGCTTCTACTTCACTTTTCTCCTCAGAGGGAGAAAAACATTGTGGATAAAGTAATTTTGTTTTTATTTCTGGAAAAATCATTTTTTCCATCAATCTTTATAATTCTCTAAAACAAACTGTTAAAAAGTTATAGGCCAGTGGACCACTTCACCCTGATTTGTGGAAATACTATCTATACATTAATTCCAAGAACATGTGGCTAACTCAAGTTTTCTTACTACTCTAAAGGTCTAAAAGTTGCTCCTAACTCTTTAGAAAAACTCAAGGAGAATTTTAGAAGCTCATGATATATTTCTGCATCTCATATGCAATATTGTTGCACAAAATAGTAAAAGTAATCTAGGTTCAAGAATCACACTGCACGCCATCAAATTTATTTAAGGTATTGTACAATTTCAGTTATGCAAAAAGCTTTCTGTTGCACAAAGTGCTTAAGAACCCTATCTAGAAAGAAAATGGAAATTAGAAGAATTTACCATTTCATTAAGATGGGGAGAAGGACAAACAAATCTTCCTCACTTCTTTGCTAACATTGAAATGTTTGCTCTACCCAAATTAGGTTGGACAAAGTAATCACAACACTTGGAGGGCATAAAGTGAAAGGCAGAATTT
Organism: Lepilemur ruficaudatus; assembly: GCA_963574885.1. Classification (NCBI taxonomy): domain Eukaryota; kingdom Metazoa; phylum Chordata; class Mammalia; order Primates; family Lepilemuridae; genus Lepilemur; species Lepilemur ruficaudatus. Next base: position 27,634 of record CAUYRT010105269.1, on the reverse strand, counting down.
GTAATGTAAAATATGTGATTCACATTCTAATCCACCTTCATTAAGATTTAAAAATTCAAGAGATAGGCAAACTCAGATAATCAAAGCAGGTAGCAATAAGAAACACTGAGCGGCAAGCAGTCACTTAACCATATAAATCAAATAAAGTGAAGACAACTGAAATAAAGACCAGAAACCATTTTCTCCTCAGCACACAGAGTTCCCCAGAATCACAAACTTGATGAACGGGAGGCACACAGCTGCTGACGCACGCAGCACGCACGCAGGCGCGCGCACACAATAGAGAGAGCGGCATGGAGACCCTCAGAGACAAACTTCACATGTGCAACGTTCTACTCTCCACATGATGGAAAGGAGCACACGGTGGGAAAATGTCACACTTTCTTCCAGATCAGATAGAGCAAAACTGTACTTAGTATTGCAAACTACTAATTCTCTTGACACAATTAAAGGCGGAACTGAATGAATGGGGTGTGGGGCAGGGTAGATGGGGAAAAGAGAGGGAGGGAAGGAGGAGGGGAGATGGCCTGAGAGGAAGAAAGTTTGAGACATTTTGCAAAGCTTGAATGGATTAACCTTTAAAAGAGCCCTACTATTTCCTTTCTCTTTCTCTCTTCCTCTCTCTCTTTCTCTTAAGGATACACTGACTTCCTGGGACTCAACCCAGACTTGCCCTAAATGCAGCCGAAAGGTCTGGTGTTTAGAACACACGAAGAGTCCTAGGTTAGATTTATGTCCTCCACAAATGGCCTCTTTTGGGGGAAAGAATTGTAAAAATCACTTTTGTGACCATGCATAAAATGAGACCAGTTGCTAAAAAAAGAGAGAAAAAAAGATGAATTCCATGCATCAGTAAGTAAATTGAGGCCCCACCACACAGGGCTTTGATTTCTACTAGAAACATAAGCTATTTACTACTCTAAACATTGTTTCTGAACTTGAAAAAAGTTTGCTTTCAAATTTTTTGAACATCATGAGGGACTGAGGCTTTACTGTTTTTAGCCTCTGACCTATTCATAAGTGGGTTGTTTAAACTATCTAGCAAAGAGAAAAAATGTGAATGCTTTAAAAAGTTAGATTTGGATAACATTTAACAGATAGCCTAAAATGCACCGATTTAAAAACACAACAATATAAAAAGTCTCTCGACATAGCTTTTCTCTAATAAAATGAAAATATAATGGAGGGGGGTAAGTTGGGCTGGGCAGACCTAGTAAGTTGGGTGCCATGCAGTAGTCCCTTTTCCGGTACAAAAAGCTTCCTTTAACCACATATAACAGTCATTTTGTGGGAAAGGCGGGGAGGGGGCTGGGAAGTCATCACCTCGGCAACTCTGAATAGGACCCTGCATTTCTCACGGCCACACTCTGGGCTGGGCCAGGTGGGGGAGCGAGATACAACTTTGCCCTTAAGAAGCAGCACTGAAAGGGAGAAAGAAGTCACCTCGCTCTTCTGTTCGTGCTATGCACACAGGAAGAGCCCAATTCAACACCGCCGCCACCGCCACCCCTTTTCTTGCCCCGCCCCAACTTGTGTGTTGGGGGGGAGGGCACCACTTGCGTTTTACCCCACAAATTCCGAGACACTTCCATCTCTCCCAGGTTAACCTTTCCCATTCCCAATCCCCAACTGTACCACACTCAGCAGACACAGGTGTCTCTGGTTCTGGCCTATTTTTACACCCCCCCCCACCTCCGCAATCCCCACCTAGTTGCGCGCCCCAGTCCCTCCCCGCCTTCCCAGCACAGAGCACACCACCTAGCCTAGACGCCAGGAAACACCTCGAGCCTTACTTCCCGGGTCACCTGGCCAGAGCGCCCAGCCCTGCCCTCAGGGGAGCCCAGGGGCCGCCTCTCGTCGGCAGTGCCCAGCGCGGAGCGCGCACCGGGCTCCCTGGCAGTCACGTGGGCGGCGGGGGAGGCCTGGGCTTCCTCACCTGCATCCCAGGCACTTGGACGGCCACCGGTGAGTGGGCCATGAAGGCGACTGCTGCTCCGCACTGCTTTTGCGGCGGTGGCGCCTTGGGTTGGGACTGGCTCCTCCTCCGGGGGTAGCTCGGCGGCCCTCCCAAGCTTTTCGATCGGGGCCTGGAAGAACACACAGAAGTGGGGTTACTGGGCTGGTGGCGGGGTAGCCCAGGGCTGGGAGGTGGGCTGCTCGCGACGAGGCTCCCTAGGACTCAGTTTACCTTTCTGGCGCCCGCCCGCCGTAGTGGCCGCCGCCTCCGCTGCTGCTCCTCCTCCTGAATGCCGGGTGCTGTGTGTGGCAGGGGCTGGGACCTGGGCTCGAGTGATGCCGCTCCTCGGCGCCTCGCCGCTTTAGGAAGAGGAGGTGGAGGCGCCCCAGCCACCCGCCTGCTCGCCCGGCCGGGGAGGCGGTTGGGGGCGGTTCTGCCGTTGGCCCTGCCCCCGCCCCGCAGCCGGGCGGTGTCGGGGGAGCTAAGGCTCCAGGCAGCGAAGGGGCTTGGCTGGGGTTGCTGGAGCCCGCGAAGGAGGAGACTTTGCCGTCGCGCGGTGAGGAGAACCCAGGGACTAGGAGACCTGGAACACGGCTGGGCCTGGAGAGAGAATGGAAGAGTTTGGGAGACCCTGAGAGTATGAGGGCGTCCCAGACGCGGCCACGTTGCAGGCAGGCGTGAGAGACTGGGGCACATGCAGCTTTGGAACCGTCTTGAGTTGAAACTTGGGGAGTGTTGGAAGTTTTTCTTGGCTCCCGGACCTGGCCGAGGGTGGGGTCGCAGAGAGCCACGGAGTCGGTGGACCCCTGCTTATTCCCGCCATCTGGTCTCCCCAGCCAGGGAACGCGCCACTGGGCAAAACCGTAGCCACTTTCCTGCTTCCCGGGTTCCCCACCCTGAGACATGCTTCAGGTGACTTCAACCTAAGGCTACCCCTACCTCTTGGGCTATCACTTGGAGGACAGCCAGACTGGAGCTTCTTTCTGCCACAAGTTCTGCACGTGTAAGGGAGAGGGAAATTGGAAAACATGGTATATCGGCAGAAAAAACAATGAGGTAATAGAGGCATGGGAAATGAGATTGGATCATTAACAGTACGTATTATTGAATTCAGCATACACAGCAGAGGTTTTGGGAACTCCCTACCTCTGCCCCATTTTGAATTTCACTCCAGGGGGAGACAATCTCTTTTGTAGATTGTAACAACAGTTACAATTTGTAACAACAGTATCAATGACAATAATAGCAATTACAGGAATTTCATTATGAAGGCACCTTTGGGAACACACAAGGGGTTAATTACATTTTTAAAAAGTAACATCCAAGTGCCAGTTTAAAATGAAGATGAAGGTCCGTCTGTACCTAGTAGTTATGGGTATCTGTGGGGGATTCTAGTAGACACTCAATAGTTTCTCTTCTTCCTTTTTAATATTTTTCAGAGAATAGTATATGATTATCAATATCGTTATTATTAATGCATGGCATTTTCTTTGTGCCACGGACTGCTAAGTGCTTTATATGTGTTACCTTATTGAATTTTTACAAGGGCCTCCTGGGGTCTTACTGCTTCCCCCCCATTTTACAGATGAAGAAAAAGGCTCAGCCAGGTTAAATAATATAACTCATATGTCACACAATTAAGAAGTGGTAGAGCTGGGAATTCAAACCCGGGTCCCTCTGACTGGTGATAAATTTACTACTTCTGTGATTTCTGTTTGTTTTTAATGACGATAAAGGATATAATTGCATTTTACTTACTCCTAGTTCCCCAAGTCCATGCCCTCATTATTTCTAAACTAATAGTAGGCCCTGATCTAGTCTCTCTTTCCCACCCGCCCAGCTCACACTTAACATTGCCAGCCTGACCAGAAACCTGCAGTGCCACCTAAACTTTAATGTCTGTAGAAATCTCCTAGGGTTCTTTTTAAAGTGCAGATTTTGATCTTACTTTAAAAAGTCTAGAGTGGGCCCAAGATTCTGCAATGCTAACAAGCTCCCAGGTGGTGCAGATACATTGATCCTTAGATCACCCTTTGAGGAGCAAGGATCTGAATCAGTCTCCATCATTTAAGACCCACTTCGAGTTCCACCCCCACTGGGAGTTCCTACTTGCTCACGCCCTCCTTCAAACTCCCATTGCATGTTGGTGCAAGCAGTGCTCACACTGTAGTTCTTTCTTCTTATTTCATGTATTTCATTTGTTTTGTCTGCCGAACAAGATTGTTAGGTCTTTGGAGGCCAGAGATCCAGCCACTCTTACATGATAATTATTCAAGTAGAATGGCACCTCTCTGAGGGCAAGCTTTTTATTTGTTTTGCTCATTGTTGTATCCCCAGAGACTAGGTGCATGGCACATAGTGGGTCCTCAATAAATATTTGTTGAATGAATAAATGAATAAAAACACTTCAGTTCTTCACTGAGGTTACTAGGTGCATAATGGGTACACTGTGTGTTTTATTGATGCCAGGTTAAACTCCTAGGCACTGTTCTTGCTGAGCCTTTAAATTGTTCACTTTATTACGTGTTTTACCTTTCATTATTTTGTCTCCTAAATTCTTTCCAGTTACTTTAATTTCACAACTACCTATGAGTGAGTCGTATAATTTTAATAAATAAGTAAATTAAGAGTATCAGAGAAGTGACTTTCCCTGACATCATTCTGAGTCAGAGTTATATAATTACGTGGAAGAGTGAAAACTAAGTGTTAAGACCTGGACTACTGAGACATTTCCTAAAAGGCACTGCCTTTGAGATCTTAGTAAACTTTTTTATGTTTATTTAGGTCTACTGCTGTTAAATAAACCATCTGTTGTTATTGATAGCGATCACTTGAGTTTTTACATAGGGTTTCTTGTGGTTTTTCCTATACATTGTCCATTTTGTGTGTGTGTGTGTTTATATATAGAACCTTGTGACAGTGTGAAAATTTAAGAACAATTCAAATTTTATGAGCACCAGAAACTTTTTCCCAACTTGGACTACATTACTTCTCAAATTCTTAATGTCAATATAATGACAAATTCAACTGTGCTTTTGTTATTCCGCCCCCCCCACACACACAGAGGACACTTGAATATTTTACTTCAAAATGTCACCTCAGACTCTAATAATACATTACACTGTATTCCCACAGTTTAACGGAAACAGTTTTTTGAGGGGAGACACCACATCTTCGGAGTTTTGGTAGCTGCATAGAGTATAACATGGCGCCTGAGATAGGATTCGGTACCTGCTTGATTATGGGACCTGAATGGCTATGAATACTTAATAACCATATAAATAAAGTAATATTATGCACATATTAAGTAAAGTCAATGAGTTTCAAGTTAGACAGTATCCTTGAGCCCCTCAAAACTTAATAATTTAAATTTAGCATCTGGTTTTAATTTCCAGACATTTGTCACAACCTCAATACAGGTTGAGTATCCCTTACTCAAAGTGCTTGGGATCAGAAGTGTTTTGAATTTGGGATTTTTTGTTTTTTGATTTGGGGATATTTGCAGATACATAATATCTTGGGGAGGGGACCCAAGTCTAAACATGAAATTCATTTATGCTTCATATATACCTTATACACATAGCCTGAAGATAATTTTATAGAATGTTTTAAATAATTTTGTCCATGAAACAAAGCTTGTATGCATTGAACCACCAGAAGGCCAAGATGTCAGGTGTGGAATTTTCCACTTATGGCATCATGTCAGCACTCAAAAAGTTTCAGATTTTGGAGCATTTGGGATTTCAGATTTTCAGATTAGTGATGCCCAACCTGTATTAAATAGTTAACTTTACCTACGTTTATAAATGTTTACTAAATCAGCTGGTTCATAGCTAAAGTGTAGGCCAGGCAAACTTTGAGGTAGGCAATAATGAGATAATGTATTAAGGTTGTGGTTCTCAACAAGGGCAATTTTACCTCTGGGAGAACATTTTTGGGTGACACAAATAGGTAAGGGGGGTGCTACTTGCATATGTAGTGGTTGGAGGCCAGGGATGCTACTAACCACCTTGCAATGCACAGGTCAATCCTCCCAACAAAAAATTATCCAGACCAAAATGTCCATGGTGCCAAGGTTTGAGAAACCTTGCTGTATACCCTGCATTAGAAGCTACTAACCAAGAAACAGACTTGGGAATCACTGTTCTCTGAGATTTCAGTTCAATGTGGTAGCTGACCCCCTCCCCCCAAAAAAGACCCACAAGATATTGGGCCACACCAAGTGGGTACTAGAAACAAAGCAATATTCTTATGTTACATTTGTACTAAACTGTAGATCATCTGTCCGAAAAGAGTGAATACAACTTAATGAAAAATAATGTTGAAGAGAAAATAACTTTAAGAAAAAAAATCACAATTTGTTTTTTAGAAGATTGATCACTGAGCATGTACCAGGCATTACCTTGAAGCCTTCAAATATATTAACTCATCACAATACTCCACCGTATAAAACTTAAAGGCATGGTTTCACATTTTGAGCCTAAAGCCTATGCTGAAATGTGTGTGTATGTGTGTATATATGTATAGTATATTGGCAAATTGATATAAATGTATTTTCTTCAATTATCTGAATATTTGAAACTAAAGGAAATTATCTGGGTAATTCTAGAAGCTTACCATCCTGCGATAGGAATATTTTGATTTAGGCTACTGACTCTGTACTGATATTTGGAAGTATAACATTCAAGGATCTTATTTTTATTTTAATAAAAGCATATGTGATACCTTAAATCTCCTTTTTACTTTCTGTGGGTATCAAATTGGAAACCATGATATAATAATTCTTGCAGATGTTGTATCCCTGCTATTGTTCCAGCACAGCATCCCAAGGAAAAACCTATTGAATCAATTCTTGGTCAAGGAACATTAAACCGGTGTAATTGCTGAATTCTCCTGAATAACCTTGTACCTTTTGGGGCTTGCACAATACTCTATCACAGTATCATTTATAACAGAAACTATAGTATCTAGAACAGCCCAGCTTCATTTTCTCCCTAGCTTTACTTCCTGATGCTACTGAGGGGAACAGAGCAGCAGAGGTGGGAAGAAGCAGATGCTGCTTTAAGCCCTTTCCTGCTTATAACACTTCTGTACACACACACTTACTCTCTTTGAAATGTTTGCGTTTAGGTACCAAAAGAATTGAGCTTGTAACTTCGTGCCTTTACCAACTGGTTACAGAGCTGAGAGAGGTAAGTGTGGCCTGGACACTTTATTCACGTGTAGAGGTAGCAGTCAAAAGATAGACTTTTAAGAGCTCCCCTCCCGGTTCCAGTTTTGCCACCTGCCTAAAGTCTCACACAATCAACACTGTTGCCGTTTAGATGCCTTGGACCCGAGGTGAAGGCCCTCAGAAGCCTGCATGGGCTCACTCACGGTTTCCTCAATGCCGAGAGCAGTGCTGCCTGCTGCACCAGTCATCCTATAATGATAGTTTTGTCTTGCCGTGTGGGTACACGAAGAGACTGGGGAGTTTCTTGCGAGAGATTTTTTGGGAGCCTGGGCTCTTTGAAGTGAGGTCAGGTAATTTCTTTGAGCTTGCCAGGGGACAATTTTTAGTGACAGGAGAGCCTTTCATGTGTTATGAGGCTAAACGACCAATCTGGGAGGTATTTTTCCCCTCTGAGTTGACTTTTTAAAATGTATTGAATCGACCACTTGTTCTTGATTTGTAAGCTTCTGAAGAAAACAGTTGTAGTCTAAGGTGGCAGTTAAAAACAGGAAAAAAAAAACTGGCAGTTGAGACCAAATAGGAAGTGACTATGCCATCAGCTCACACCGAGGAAAAGGAAGTTGCCAGGACCTCTAAGAAAGGCAGTTGTGTAAAATTACCACCCTTCAACGTGCTTAGCTGAAGTTCTGTCACCCTGTGGTAAAAACCTCCATAGTTTTGTTACTATCCTCAAGAGAATATGAACAGAGTAAGGAAGTAAGAGGCACCCCTTGCAGGACTGTTATCAGGGACTACCAGAAGTTTCTGGGAGGCAGAAACTCAACATTGTAAACAGGCAAAGCTCCCATCCTACTTCTTTTTTCCTGGGCCACATCAGAATTTTAAGATTAGTTAACATTCAGTATATTATACGATGAGGCTCCCCACAAGGGTTCGAATGTAGACTGTAATGAGATTTTTGCTGAGAAATAGAAGACAGAATGTCTTTTTATACTTTCACTTTGGCCCCAGATCCAGCCTAGACCACACCACCTTTCCTCCTCTCCTTTCCTGTCTCTCTTCTTTTCTTTTTCACGTATTTCTTAAGCACAGTGCTAAGCACTGAGAATACAAAGAAATGCAAGGAGTTTACTTTCCTGCAAGAGAACACCACAAAAAAACAAGGAGTATTCAAAGTAATAAATGATTATAGTAGCAGTCTGTTAAAAAAAATACTACAGCAACAGGCATCAGAAAGCAACTCATTTTACCGGTGTATATCCTGGAACGCTTCATAGAGGAGGTGATATTTGAGCCAAGCCTTGAAAAATGAATAGGTGATAGGCAGAGAGTTGAGGAGGGATGGAGAAGAGAGGGCATTCCAAACAGAAGGAACAGCATGAACAAATGCCCAAAACAGGCATGTGTATCCCACATCATCCATGACCTGGTTTAAATATAGATTTTATGATTCATTCATACAGATTCTGAATTTGTTGGTCTGGGATGGAGAAAGGGCACTTGTATTTTATTTTTTTTTTTAAATTCCCCAGGTGATTATGATATGTGCTCTTGGTAAAGAACCACTAGCTTGGAGAAATGACAAGCTTTCTTTGAGAACTAGCTGGTAGTATGGTTTAATGGTCAGAGACATAGAGTACATGAAGCATGCCAGCAATGAAGCTGGAAAGACAAGTTAGGGGCAGACTGTGAGCCTTGTATGCCATTCTGAAGAGTTTAGACTTGATCCTATATAGACTCCCAGTAGTCCTGAGGGGTTTTAAGGAAGAAAGGAATTTGATCCAGATTTGTTTTTTGAAAAAAAACAAAACAAAACAAAACTCTGCTTAGCACATAAAAGATAGATTGGATATGGGACAGACTAGAAGCAGAGGGACCTATTAAGAGACCATTAGGAGGCCACTGTAAAAGTACAGGAGAGGAACTGAACTAAATGAATGGCTGTGAGAATGAAGAGGAAGGGATAGATTCCAGAAACAATTTGGAGGTGGAATCAACTGCATGCAATTGATCATATGTGGACAGCACCAGCAGAAGAGGTTTAAAATGTCAGAGACATCTAGCTTAGGGAACTAGGGACATGTTGATGTCTGGAACGAAGCCAGGGAATATAGAAGGAGGACCAGGATGGGGGAAAAGATAAGGAGTTCAGTTTGGGTACACTGTATGACCTCTAAGTGGAGATGTCCAAAGGCAGTTGAAAATAGCAAGGGGTCAGATTGTAAATATAGATTTGAGAACTGCAGAGAAATCCTTTGTAATCTCATTGCAAGGTGTCAATAAAGGACATAAACAATAGAAACCAAGTTGGAACTGTTCACTTCCCATTTAGAAAACTACTTCTTGAATAATTGTCTTATGTTTTGGGCCAGTCGAACGTGTCCTGTGTTTACTGGCATCATATCTATCTGCAAAGGGTGTAGCATTTTCTTCAAAGTAATGATTGTTAATCTTATGTCTATAAAATTGTATTACTAAATATTTCTGCCCTATTCCTACGTACATAGATTGCCCTTTGAATGCCCAATAATGACAGTAAAGAAAGGAACAAAGTAAAGAATAGAAACGATGTGAAGAGATCTGAATGCTATGTTGCCAGGTTTTCTGGGATGGTTTTCTTGCGTGCAACTGTAAAAGAGATTATTGTGCACCAGAACAGTTTGTGTTATATTTCCCCTCCTACACTCAAAAGAAAATGAGGTGGGAGATGACATGCATGCCTGGTTTCACGAAGCCAAGTTAGTGTCTTCTACAATGGAAAGAAAAACAGGAACAATTTATTGCAATCTAAAGCACAGATTACTGGCAAAACCTTGATATTTGCCTGCTGTGAAAGTGCACAGCAACTTTAGTTATTATTTCTCCAATTTTTTGAAATCATTCATACTGTTCTGGTTCTTCCATTCTTTCTGTGCTATTGACCTTTTATGAAACTTCACACATCCCTGTAGTTTACCATATGTGAAGGTACGCATTCAAATGGCTAAATGCCAACTTGAAATTAACATAGATAAATCATGCTTTCCATATAAATTGTGAAAATAGTGGCAGACATTTACAATATGAGATCATGAAAGCAGATACAAATAGATTATATTTTAAATGTTTTGTACACTGCATTTTATTATGTGTTTGGGTTTTTCTCAGGTGTTACGAGAAACTGAAATATACCAGCTCTTAAATTTTAGCGTTACTTTTGGATCTGACAATATACAGATTCCTGTTATGCAAATATAGAGAAATGGGTGCTTACTACGTTGAGAAGGATGGATTTAGTTCATGAAGTATGTTTTTTAAAAGATATATTTTCTTGTTTTTTTCTAGACTCTAAATGCATAAAAAGGTTATTGCTGTACAGAAAGATCATTTATATGAACAATAGCAGAAGAAACTGTCTGGGTTGTAAAATGCTGTATTATTGAATATGTTTCCTAGTAAAATAGTAAGGTATTCAAAGTGAGTGTGCCTACCAAAATGCTGCAGTATCACTCCTCTGCTTTGGTTCTACACATAGCAAATGAGATATAAAATGATTCCTTTTAGTGCAGAAGCCCAAGCCAAACTTGAATTAATATAAACAAAGGAATTAGCTAATTATAATAGCTATCCTTTATATAGTGTTTACTCTGTGTCAGGTATAGTTGCAATTTACATATTTTCCCATTTAATTCTCACCGCAACTTCATAAGCTAGGTACTATTAGCATAGCATTCCCATTTTACAGATGAGGAAACTGAAGCATGGAAAGAGTAAGTAACTTGTCCAAAGTAAGGTTTCCAGATAAAATACAAAATGCTAGTTAAATTTGAATTTTAGATAAATGATGAATAATTCTGCCTGAGATATATTTATACTTAAAAATTATTGTTTCTCTGAAATTCAAATTTAACTGTCTTGCATTTTTATTTGATAGATCTGATAACCCTATAAGCCAAAGTCATACAGTTATTAAGAAGTGGAGCCAGAATTTTAACCCAAAGATTCATGCTTTTAACCACTATATTTATACTGATTATAAGGAGTGGAGGGTAGAGTGCTTCATTATCTATGTCTAGAGTATTGAAAAAAAATTATGACTAATGGTTAAACCTCATGGGCCATAATAACTTTGAATTTATTTTAATTTACTCTAATTGTTAATATCATTTGGTCACAGTATTTTTAGTGAGAATTTTTTGTTCTAAAAGCAATAGGATCTATCATATTTCTGAACTAATTATTCCTTCAGTTCTTTCTAAGGAGAGAGATTAAAGAAAAAGTGTGATTCACTGTAATGATCCACTGTCATAAATAGAATTAACTGATTCGTATTGTTGTTCAAAACACCTTTCTCTATCATCACAAAGCAGCTATGTGTTGTTTATAAAGTGTAAGAACTTTCCTTTAATAAGAGCTTTTTAAAAGAAAAATGATATTTTTACTTACGTGATTTTCTTCTCTTTTGATATTGATATTTTTACTTGAAAACAGGCAATGATGCATCTACTTTTTGAAAGACAATGCAGTTAAATTGGGAAAAACATGGGCTTTGGAGCCAGACGGACCTTATTAGCTGTGTGAACTTGATATCTGAGCCTCATTTTCTTCATCTGCAAAATGGGGATATTAATTCTTACTTCAAATGGCAATGGTAAGGATTAAATGATATAGTGAACATAAACTGCTCTCATGTGATATCTCGTACAGAATTTACATTTCACAAATATTATAGTGGTAGTTCCTTTCCCCTGCCCATTTGCCCCTCTCAGCAAACCTCATGAATGTTTGAAAATCTAACCCTTATTTACAAAAGCATTTTGACCTGCCCAGAAGTTATACAACAATCAGAGGTAGAGTCACTTGGAATCCAGAGTGCCTAAAATGTTTTTCTTCCTTCTGTGATTTTCTGAATTTCTAAAATGTTTAGGTTAGAACACAAGACTACAGTTTGATTTCTGCTTTTAGAAATTAGTTTGGAAGGATTTTTAGGGTGCTTTTTAAAAAAAAAACCTGGAGAGTATTTTGAGAGTTTCAGGTTGAGGTTTATATACTTTAAGTTTCATGGGGAAACTCACCATGGACATCTTTGAGAAACAAAGGCACAAAATTAGATGGCAAGGACAGGCAAATTATGGCATTACAACATTATCCTTTTATTTCTCTTGTAAGTGCGTGTGTGTGTGCATGTGCATTGAAGCAAGGAGTAGTGACATATAATGAGGGAAAATACAGAAGTGAATTTAATTTGGGCCAAAAGCAAAATCATCATAAGATTAGAAAGCAAATATGCTAGTGAAAAAAATCAATTCTTAGGGGTAGTCTATAGTGTGCTAGTTAAGAACATAGACCCTGGAGCCAGGCTACTTAGGTTCAAATCCTAGTTTTGTCTATACACTAGCTCTATGATCTTTAGCAAGATATTTCATTTCTCTATACCTCAGTTTCCTTATGTATCAAAAGAGGATAATAAAGAGATCTAATCGAGCTGATTTAAGGGCTTACATGAGTGTTACTTTTTTCTTTAAACTTTTATTGGAATATGAGATACCTACAGAAAGCTGTGCAAATCACATGAATTTTCACATAGTTAACACACTCAACTATCACCCAAATCAAGAAACAGAAACTTGCACCCCAGAGGTTATTTTGATGCCCTCATCCAGTCACTACCTCCCCCAGCACAAAGTTATCCACTTCTTTGTCTTTAATGATTACAGATTCATATTTCCTACCTTTGAACTTCAAATGAGAATCTATAGACAGAGCTTAAACAGTGTCTGGCACATAATAAACATGAGCGTTGCAATGTGATTTTAGCAATAACAAGAAAGTGTGTATGCTTGGGGGCTAGAATTCTTAATAGAAATAATAAAATAAAAAGCAAACTTGTGAGGTAAAGCATATGACAATAAAGTTAAATGTAATGAGCCTTTTTTTAAAAAACAAATTACAGCTCTTGAAAATACTTTTTCCCATAAATGTTATCTATTGTGTATTCTATGGTAATAAGAAAAATACATTCCATTTGACACATCAGAGAAAACATGCCCAAACATTTCAGCACAATGCGGAATAAGAATTTTACTCAAGTTGTTAAAACACTAACAGAGGAAGAACAAGTTTGGCAGAAGCCTTTCTAGGCCTCAGTTTCCTTATTGTAAAGTGAAGAGAATCGGACCATCTCTAAGGTTCTTTCCAGCACTGACATTTAGTGATTCTCTGAAAAAAAATCTTAAAAAGCAAAATCTGGAAATCTCCAAATGACTGTTTTATAGCCAAATAATAAATCTAGAGTCACAGTCAAACATGACCTTTTGGAAGGAAGGCAGCAGTGTTTCTGTGAGAGCAAATCATGTCTGACTAATCTATTAGTGTTCCTCAAGAGAGTAAATAACATATGGACAAGGAGGAACCAAGGGATAGAATTTACAAAGACTTTAAAAGCCTTCATCAACAAACTTCCATATTGTTGACTTTTTTGTTGTTGTTAAATGAGTCCCTATGGATTGGGGAGAATATTTTTTCATGAAAGGCAAGCTAACTTACAGAATGAATTGGAGGATAGGAAAAAGTAGGTGCCTCTTTGGATGGAGAGGTGTCAGCACTAAGTTTCCCATGGACCCAGGCTTACTATTATAAGTGCTGTATAATGTATATACAATAGTATTTCTGTGTTTGTACCTGGCACTAAGCTCTTCTCAGTAGCGAAATGCCAAGTTCACATAGCATAAATGGCAAGAAAATCTCTTAAAATGGGGGGAGTGGAAAAAAAGAAGCAATAGACCATCTCAGCAATATAAAACATTTACAGAAAAACTATACAATACAAATAATTAGATCTGTTACTTACAGCTCTGAAAAGTGAATCTAGGAGTTATAGGTTATTTCTAGGACTATTTCAGCTTACTGTGCACATCAATAGAAAATCAACTAGAAATAAAATAACACCCCATCCTACTTTGGAAAAAAATTTCAACCTCATGCAGCCCGTATCTGGAACATAATGTTTAATTCAAGGGGTCACAAATCAAGAAAGGCAAAGTGAAACTCAAGGTGGTGTAGAGGGAGGCAGCAACAATGAGGGGATGAGAAGGAGCTATACAGAGACAGACTCAAAGTATTAGCATTCATTAACCCAAAAAGATAAAGATAGAGGCAATGGCCAAAGTTCATACTAATTCTAGGGCTACTAATAATGATCACTTATTTAGTACTCACTCTGTGTCCAGCACAGGTCTAAGCACTTTGCATGCATCAACTCCTTCACTAATATTAACCCTGTGAGCAAGGTCCCACTATTTTCTTCATTATAAAAGCATCACAAAGGGTATGTACAGAGTAAATAGTGATCAAAGCTATTTACTGGCTAGAGCTCAGCACAGACCTTTAAACTCAAAAGAGTCAAATCCAAGACAAACAAAAGGAAGTGAGACTTTATACAGTGGGCAGTAAAACCTGTGGAATGCATCACCACAAGCAACAGTACAAGTTGAGCTGTAAAGAGACTGAAGAAGGATTTAAGCTACATTTGTGGAAGGTAAAACCAAGATATATTACTACAAGAGAATCATGAAATGTCTTTAGCCTTTGAGATTACTGTTAGGAAGAAAACCACGCCCTCTTCACTCTCCTGCCAACATATTTCTGAGTCCCCCTATAAAAATTCTGGGTTTCATGGACCAGAAATTTGGCCAAGTATGGCTTTTCCTTTTTTTAATTATGACATAAGTAGGGGAATGGTATATGAATTCTTTGTGGGTATCTCAAGATGGTTGTAATTTATACTATGCTTGAGTCTGTTTTAATTGATAGCCTGAATTACACACAATTCTATTTAAAGCAAGCTTTGTACTCTGTAGAAATGGAATCTTTTTGAAAAATGACTTGCTAAAGAATGAACTGCCACAAAGAGAACAGGTAGAGGATTTTCCTTTTGCCATCTGTCATCTCGTCAGCATTTATTTTGGGTTCTTTCATGTCTGTGTTTCTTCAAGAAATTACATTTCAGAGAAAATACATTTCATTTAAGGACAACCAGGAAATTAGCTTAAAAGAGAATCCTTGTGTAAAAATTTCCCATGAAAACTTACATAGTGGCTTCTCTGTCACATCAGTCCTCAGGAAACCCAAGGATAGACTTATCCAGTGTTGCTGGGAGCGTCTTCTGTCTTGTTGGTGTAACACTGGCAGTTTCCACAGAGTACACCAGCATCCCCCCTTGGCTTTGTGACCTCTACCCTTATTGAAACACTGTATGTGGTCTGAGCACACCATGGAAAAGAAACAGAGAAGAGGAGAAAGACTAGGAGTGACCATCTAGTTTATAGAGAACTAGTCTTATCTGTGGGAAGGAAGCACAATAAAAAAAAAAAAGAAAAGAAATCTGAAGAGCTCAGAACCAGAAGAAGGGAAAAGGAACAGGGGAGAAGATAGGTATATTATACTTCAATTGAAAACTTGTTTTTAAAGGGAGATAGGACTAGATATGATTTTAAATGATAATATGGATGGTTGGGCCATAAGAAAATGACGAAACTGGTCAATCCTTTGAGCTCTCCTACTTCTTGTAGCAGGCTCTGCCCTCCATTTTTACTCCCCTCACCCTGACCCTATGTCCTCTGGCTGCCCAAAGCCCATTTCTGTAGTTAACGGATAAGCCAGTCCTCCCCTGGGAAAGTGCCCTGGTTCTAGGCCACTCTCACCTCTCTTGATCAAATTGTATCTGTGTTCTGCTCATTTGTTACCCTGGTCTGAGAACATCTTCATCTTAATAGAGAATAAGTTAATAGTTTTGAAATATGGCTCTCTACTTGTAGTTGCAAATGGAGATATTTCAGGAGCAGAGGTCTCCCCACGTAACAGCTGGAGGGCCTCAAATAACAGCTGGAGAGCCAGCAGTTTTTGTCTAAGTCAGGTAACCCCTCTGAGCTTCCTTTTCCTCTTCTGTAAATTGGAAATTATACCTTTCGCTTCTATTACAGTTTAGAACACTTTCCCCTACGTTGACCTATTTGATTCTCACAGCCACCCTCTGAGGTAATTATTACTCCCATTTTACAGACAACGAAACTGAAGCTCAGAGAGGTTAAGTAACGTGTCCTAGGATAATATGTGAAAGGACCAGTGCATGAGGAGACGAGTCAGCTAACCAATAGCGAGTTACAGAAGTTCCCTGGACAGCGGTGCCAGGCACAGGAGCCATGAGACTGTGGAGAGGCAGTATGGGATTCAAGGTATAAGTATGGACTCTGGAGTCAGAGAAACTAGGTATGAATTCAAGCTCTGCCTGTTATTACCTGGATCCCTTGGACAAGTCACTTTCTCTGAGTCTATATTTCCTCATTTGTAAGATGGAAATAATAATGCCTACCTTATAGAGCTGTTGTGAAGATTAAATGAAGCAGTGAGTGATATGGTTTGGATGTTTGGTCCCTCCAAATCTCATGTTGAAATTTGATCCCCAGTGTTGAATGTGGGGCCTAGTAGAAGGTGTTTGGGTCATGGGGGTGGATCCCTCCTGAATGGCTGTGTGCCCTCCTCAGGACAATGAGTGAGTTCTCACTTTATTAGTTCATGCCAGAGATGGTGGTTTAAAAGAGCCTGGCAGCACCTCCTTCCTTCTCTCTTCCTCTGTCTCTTGTCATGTGACATACCTCTTCCCCCTTTGCCTTCACCTTGATTGAAAGCTCCCTGAAGCCCTCACCAGAAGCAGATGCTGGCATGACGCTTCTTGTACAGCCTGCAGAACTGTGAGCTGACTACAACTCTTTGCTTTATAAATTACCCAGCCTCAGGCATTCCTTTATAGCAGCACAAAATGGACTAATACAGAAAATTGGTACTGAGGAGTGGGGTGTTGCCATAAAGATACCTGAAAATGTGGAAGTGGCTTTGGAACTGGGTAACAGGCAGAGATTGGAAGAGTTTGGAGGGCTCAGAGGAAGATGGGAAGATGAGGGAAAGTTTGGAATTCTATAGAGACTTATGTGGTTCTGACCAAAATGCTGATAGAAATATGGAGGGTAAAGGCCATGCTGACGAGGTCTCAGATGGAGATGAGGAATTTATTGGGAACTGGAGCCAAAGTCACTCTCGTTACATCTTAGCAAAGAACTTGGCTGTATTGCATCCATGCCTGTGTCTTTTTAGAAAGCTGAACTGGAAAGTGATGACCTAGGGTATCTGGCAGAAGAAATGTCTAAGTAGCAAAGTGTTCAAGGGGTGGCATGGCTGCTTCTAACAGCCTGTGATCAGATATGGGAGGAAAGGAATGACTTAGAGTTGGAACTCACAATTAAAAGGGGAGCGGAGTGTACGTATTTGGAAAATTCAAGGCCTGGCCACATGGTAGACAAGAAAAGAGTGTTTCAGCAGAGGAATCCAAGCAGGCTGTGGAACAACCACTTGCTAGAGAGAATAGCATGACTAAAAGGGAGCCAGGTGCTAATCAAGACAATTGGGAAAAGTTCTCAAAGGCATTGAATAAATCTACCAGGCCACCCCTCCCATCAAATGGTTTTGGGGGGCCAGGCCCAGGGTGCTGCTGCCCTGCACCACCTCGGGATGCTATTCTCCCCGTCCCAGCCACCACTACAGCTCTAGTCGTGGCTCAAAGGGCCCCAGGTACGGGTCTGACCACTGCTCAGGAGGGTGCAAGCAAGAATTCTTGGTGGCTTCCACGTGGTGTTAAGCCTGCAGGCACACTGAATGCAAGAGTGATGGAGGCTGGGCAGCTTCCACCTTTATAAATTACCCAACCTCAAGCATTCCTTTACAGCAGCACAAAATGGACTAATACAGTAAACATAGAGGATATATGGGAAAGCCTGCGTGCCCAGGCAGAACCCTGTCACAGGGGCAGAGCCTCTGCAGAGAGACTCCACTGAGGCAGTGCCATGGGGATACCTGGGATTGGAGCCCTGACGCAGAGTCCCCATTGGGGCACTGCCTAGTGGAACTGTGGGAAGGGGGCCACCGCCCTCCAGACCCCAGAATGATAGAGCCACTTACAATGTGTGCCCTCAGCCTGGAAAAGCTGTAGGCACCAGACTCTAACCATGAAAGCAGCCGTGTGGCCTGTGCCCACCAAAGCCATAGAGGCGGGGTTGCCCAAGGACCCCTTGTGCCAGCATGCCTGGAATATGAAACATGGAGTCAAAGGAGATCATTTTGGAACTTTAAGATTTAATGTCAGTCCTGCTGGATTTCAGACTTGCATGGGGCTCATTGTTCCTTCCTTTTGGCTGCTTTCTTCCTTTTGGAATGGGAATGTTTACCTAACGCCTGTGCCACCATTGTCTCTTGGAAGTAAATAACTTGGTTTTTTTTATTTTTATTTTAATTTTTTATTTACAGGCTCACAGCTGTAGGAACTTGCCTTCAGTCTCAGACGAAACTTTGGCCTTTGGACTTTTGAGTTGATGCTGGAAGGAGTTGGGACTATTGGGAAACGGTGATTGTATTTTGCAATGTGAGAAGGCCATGAGATTTGGGGGGTTAGGGGAAGAATGATATGCTTTGGACGTTTGGCTCCTCCAAATCTCATGTTGAAATTGGATCCCCAGTGTAGAATGTGGGGCCCAGTGGGAGATGTTTGGGTCATGAGGGCAGATCCCTCATGAATGACTTGGTGCCCTCCCAGCAATAATGAATGAGTAGTCCTGTGAGAGATGGTTGTTTAATTAGTTAGCTATTTTTATTTTTTGCCCAGAGATTTCATGTTATTTATTTCTCTTTTGCCATTTAGTTTTAAATGCAGCATATATAGAAAAAGTAAGCTCTTAAAATTATTATCTAGGACAGGCTCAGTGGCTCACGCCTGTAATCCTAGCACTCTGGGAGGCTGAGGAGGGCGGATCTCTCAAGGTCAGGAGTTCGAGACCAGCCTGAGCAAGAGTGAGACCTCATCTCTACTATAAACAGAAAGAAATTAATTGGCCAACTAAAAACATACAGAAAAAATTAGTCGGGTGTGGTGGTGCATGCCTGTGGTCGCAGCTACTGGGGAGGCTGAGGCAGAAGGATTGCTTGAGCCCAGGAGTGTGAGGTTGCTGTGAGATAGGCTGACGCCACGGCACTCACTCTAGCCCAGGCAACAGAGTGAGATGCTGTCTCAAAAAAAAAATTATTATCTATATAAATAGCAGCCATAAAACAAATTTGTAACTTAATGCTAAAAACACTTCAGCTCACTTCCTCCCCCAGAAAAACCAATTTATTCCTTTCCTGGTTTTTTGTTTTGTTTTGTTATTGGCTCTTTTTTAATTTCTCTTGCTCCTTTTAATGATGCATTTAGGCTTGGACTGATTACGCTATATAAACCTCAAAGTTGTAGAAACATTCTCTAAGTGGAATACAATTTTTTGATCTTTTTTGCTACTTTCTGACTGCATATAAGATCACTTTTGCATAGTTAAATAATTAGCAGGAAATCATTGTAATTTTATCCCTATGAATTTTGAACATAATTCCATTGGCCATCAGGAGACAGCATAACAGCTTCCACATTCTTCTACTAGGGACCAATGATGGGGTGATTGATGATGTTTTCAAAATGAGTAGGACTCGATTCTCTGACAGCTGGTAAGAGCTGGTTGTTTAAAAGAGGCTGGCACCACCTCCTCCCTCTCTCTTGCTCCTTCTCTGGCCATGCGACAAGCCAGCTCCCCCTTCGCCTTCTGCCTTGATTGGAAGCTCCCTGAAACCCTCACCAGAAGCAGATGCTGGCATGATACTTCTCATACAGTCTGTGAGTCTAATAAACCTCTTTTCTTTATAACTTACCCAGCCTCAGATATTCCTTTATAGCAGCACAAAACAAATAATAACAGACTAATACAGTGAGTGTACTGTGCTTAGTGCAATGCAGAGCACATTGGCAACAGGGAAAAACTGTGGACACTCCTGGAGTGATTAGTAGTTGTAATCCTTGGTGCACATGTGAGCCCAGAGCATGGAGTCCACTGGCCCAAAGGTAGAGTTAGCTGCCAGTGACGAGGCCATTGGCAGACAGAACCAAATGTGTTTGATATAAGGAAAGAGGAGGCCGTGTGCTCTGCAAGGTGGGAGCAGTCAAAACTACCCAGGCAGTTTCCTTAGGCCAAATTTGAGCATATATCAGAATCCCCTGTACAGTTTGTTTAAAGACAGATGATTGGACCCCACTCCCAGATTTCTGATTCAGTAGGTCTAGGGTGAGGCTTGAGAATTTGCATTTCGAATAACTTTCCTGGTGTTGCTGATGCTGCTGATCTAGGAAGTCCCTTTGAGTATCCTTGTCTTGGAATAAAGAATCTGAGGACTCATCGTCCTGTTCAGTTCTAGGTATTAGAGTTTCCTTGTTTACGTGTTCTCTTTCCTTAGTAAAACTCCACTTGCTAAATGCCAACCTTGTTTTGGTAGAACAAGGGAATTGCCCATAACTGGTCCAGGAGTGCTAGAGCAATCAGGCCTCCTCAAAACCAGGGATGGTGTTGGCAACAACTGCTCCAGCCGCAAGACTGGGGAAAGGTCTTAGGGCAAAATAAAGGGCAAAGCCTAGTTGGGAAAGAATCAGAGACAGCTGTGATTATTGAGCCTTTCCCAGCTTGGATTTTCCCTCACAAGCTTTTTCTTGCTTAAGCTTTTTATCCCTTTATCCCTTTTACAACTACTACTATATTTGGGGGGAGAGGTGCATGAAGAATTCATTGTATTTTCTATTTGCACTTTTCCTACTCTTTTGCTTTAGTCTTTGTCAACCACAAAGCCAGCATGTACCTCTAGGAGAGCTTAGAGCAGCATGCACAGATTATGGCAGTCTGAGCAAAAAGTCCAGTGAAATTAGACATCTCTCCTGAAGTAAAGTATGTGCTATGGGCTCTGTATCATGTTACAGCAAATTTGAAAACCAAGGGCTGTGTTCCAAGTCACTGCCTTGCAGTTGTCAGTAACTAAGCCTCTGCTACCTGTTAAACATAGTTAGTGAAGCAGTCTGTGTTTATAAATTAGAAGATTTATCTTTAAAATAATAACCCAATAGAAAGAGAAAGATAGATCAGCCTGGATTTAAATTCTGGATTAGAAGTCATGTGTCCCATGAATTTCAAGGGGGTGAAAGAACTTGTGGTCTTACTGATTAATGAGATATATATTTAAACTGCAAATGTTAGGAAACTGAAACACAAATATAAAACTCTGCTATAATTATAAGAATGTAAGTTTCTTCACTCCTGAGGCAGAGATACTTTGGCTTAGGAATTCCACATAGGGTGTCTGGGCCTGTTCAGTGCCATTAAGCTATCAGGTATTTGCCTGTACCAACCTGCCCACATTAAATGAAAACAGGCCTCCCTCATTCTTTCAGAATTTGTGGTTCTGTCTTGAACCATTCACCCCAGCTTATCTCATACTCCAATTCCTAACTCTTCCGCAGTCTATTCTGCTTTCTAGCCACATGACTCATTTTTCCTCTTAACTGCCTTGCCTCTTGCCTCACCCTAGGACCTGGCACTTGGTATTACTTCTCCCATTTGAACTTTTTGCAGTCCTCTTTGGCCAAAACCAGATTCCCCATTTGGGTATACAGCTTTTATCCATGGGAGAGTGTCCCAGTGGGACCAACCTGTTCCCTGAGACCTAATTCTTCCACACAGGACCCCGTGGAAGGTTTCCCTGCAGAGTATACCCAGTCCTCAGAACAGAACTTTGATTTGAGAGATTTGTAGCTCCTCGATACCACTCTCAGAAGGAACAGAAGGCAAACGGAAAGGAAGGAATTTGTTTGCCTACTCACTGTATACAGAAGAGCCCATTGAATTTCTAGATTATCTAAAGTACATGAGGAAGAAAAGTGATGGTTTCTAGTAGTTCTTCTCAGATTTGAAGAATTGCTATTTATTTCTTCCTCTCCTTCATATCCACCTCCCCCAACAGCCCACTCATTGATTGATTGCCAGGACTTATTAATTTTCCCTTCTATAATGTCTCATGAATCCATTATCCTTTTCCTAAGCTGTTTGCAACAGTATCCTACGTTGGTGTCCCTGCCACCAGTGTCTCATTCTCCCCTGTGTTTCCGTTCCATGCCCCTCATCCCCTGCCAATCCGTTCTCCACACTGCCACCAAATTAATCTTTCTAGAACAGAGATCTGATCATGTTACTCCCCTTCTTAACACTTTTCGTTCTCATGTATGTATCTAATTGTTATTATATATATTAAAATATGATTCTGGTTTTCTAGAAGATACACTCTTCTAATTAGAACAATAATATTAATCTACTACATCTGTATTGTGCATTAGATTATTTTCACAGCTATTAGATAATTTTTTACAACAACCCTATGACTTACATATTATTTTTTCTCTATATTTGAGGAGAGTGTATACTTTTTACAGACAGTGAATAGTATGTAGTATGAAGTGGATGTATTAAAAATTAAATATATATTGGATCTATTTGACCAAGTGAATAGGTACTTCTAAAGATAATTTAACACATTAACTGCCGTGTGAGTTGCATTTAACTCATGCTAGTTTTGAACCCAGGGCCTCATGAAGCATATGTAGCTCACATATCTCTTTATCTTGGGAGCCCCTTGAACTATTTTTCGAGTTGCATATAACTCACGCACAGAAAACAATAAAAAAATCACAAATTTTTCATTAAGTTAGGATCGTTTTGTTTTTGAAGTTTTTATTCTATTTTCATAATAAAACACTGCGGCCCCAAGGGAAATTTTTTTTTCTAGTGTAGCAGTCAACATGTTAAACTTTCAATTCCAGAGAAAGAATTCATTAAATCTTACTCAGATACTGGCACATCTCAGTTACACAATTACTGAGCATGCAATTACTGAGGTCAAAGTTGGAGATTCAATTCCCATTTATTTATGTTAGCTGCATTTGGTTTCATGGATATAGTCTGTAACCCTAAACTTAGCCAGCTATTTCATAATTGCAGATCTCAGTGGAACCTGGATAGTAGGATATGGATAAATCTCCACCATGACTCCATCCTTATTATTAATATTTGAAAACATAAGTACACTGGTAGTTCTACAATGTTTACAGGTTTTTTTTGTATATATAGTTATACAAAGAATTTTTAGTAATAATCATCTACACAAAGAAATAGCATGCTTCTCCAAAATGGTACTGTGAGTACTCTAAAGGATGCTTCATAGATATCTCATTCCAATAGTAGTTTCCTAATTATATGATTCTAGTTTAATAATGCTAGTTCCATCTCTTCTGATGACTTAGGTAACAATTATTAATGTAGCTTCAGATAAATCCTTTATAATCCCACTTATTAATTTCTACATTCTTTCATGAATGAATAATGCAATATTGTCCAGATTAAACTGTTAATAGCTTTCTTATTCACTGAGATGTGATGAGCAACAAGCTTAACCTTATGTACAGATGGCTTTGCAAGTGGCCTATGTGATAGCACTCAGAAGACCTTGACGTGAAATTTTCACATTCCCTCTTATTTACTCTAGGTTAAGGCAAGAATCCATTGTTAATATGGAAATATCACTGAAAGAAGTAACAAATTATTGTTAGTCATTAGCACTTAGGTATGAATTAACTTATCAGATCCCTTCCACCGAATACTTAAAGAGGTGCCTTAAAGAAGACACCTGACTGGTACATTTTGAAGGGAAGACAGTGGAGGCAAAGGTTCATGTCCACAAAAAATAGACTTAGGTTGCATCCTGTCTAGTCACAGGAAACTGTAAAGACACAGGACGGGACTCACAGGGGTGAAGTAGGGAAGTAGAACAGAAGTAATAAGCCAAAAGTAATAAGAATACATGAAATGGTACTATATCAACAATATTCTATAATGGGGCAGGCTTCTTAAGAAGCCAAATTCTGGCATCAGACAAACTTGGCTTCAAATTCTAGTTCTGCCACTCTCTAGCTGTATAGCCTTAATGCAACTCTCCTATTCTCTCTGAGCCTTGATTTGCTGATCTTTAAAGTAATAATAGTACCTACTGTATAGAGTTGTCTTGAGAATTAAATGGAATAGTTCATGTAAAGCAGTTAGTGGAATGTCTGCTACATAGCAAATGACCAAGAAGTGTTAGCTATTACTATATAAATAGAAGGTTGCTATTACTATATAAATAGAAGGTTGCTTGTTCTTAAGTATATATATTTTCAGTGCAAGACTACCTTAGTGGAGTCAGATTTATGCTACCTCAAAATAATCACTGAAGCAAATTTCTCTGATGCTGGAAGGAAATAATCCTTGCAAAAATAACATAACAAATAGACCCAAGAAATACATGAGGATGGAAGGATCCTTTTGTTCCAACAAAGACCTGAAAGTCATACAATGGAAAATGTGAGGTTTAATCAAGTGTGTACAGTTGGCAACTGAATTAGTACTATGGGAGCTCAGGGTAGTGTACAATGTACACAGATGAAAAAAAAAAGCTGGAAACAGAACCAAACGTTACCTCTTCACTTGTAAACTGCATATGATCTCTAATCAACCTGTAAAAACAAGATGTTGTTTCCTTCATAGAAACAATTTAGAGGAAGAGAATCAAGGTGTACACCCCTTTTCAGGGTAGGAGTTTGAGGACAAGATGTCACTGATGACCAATTTAAAGTTCATGTTTATTATTTATGTAGAATTTTAATTAACAGTTCAGAGAAAATAACATTTGTATTTGTGTCCTCCTTTTACCTGAGGACATTTTTCTTGTTCAGAATCCACTGATTAGTAGGTATAAACAAATCTCAAATCACCAAGTTACATAACTGTTGCTTTCTTAGGACATAAACAATGAGTCCTTACCTATGTGACTAAAAGCAGGCCAAAACACCAGGTTTGATGGAATGTTAAAAGTATGGCTGTTAACTGTCACCTGCACAATAACTCCTGACAGCCATTTCCTGCTTGGCAGCATAGGGGAGAGAGCTGGAGAGTGTGGGTGATTGACTTGTCGTTCTGACTTGTCATTATGACTTGAATAATACCTTCTGCCTACCTGTCCTGCACAAGCAACATTTTCTTTAATTACGAGAGACACAGCATCAGTAACTGGTCCTAAGGAACAAAGTCATGGTTTGCTTCTGCTAGATTCAAGAAATGTGAGTTTTCAAGTCAACAAAATAATGATTATAGCACATTCCTGCATATAATGCATGTTTACATTCATACATGATCACATTCAATTTTTATAACTGACCTGTGAAATAAGTGGTAGCTATTTTTGCTTCTGTGGGGAAACTGAGTTTCCAAGGTCCAAGGTGGAAAAGACTTGTTCCAAATCTCACAACTGATAAGTGGTGAATATTCCAGTTTAGACTCCAAATTCTGGGCTCTTGGTGGCACACCTAATATTGATTAACACTGTCACCATCTGCCAGGGTTCCCAGTTTCAAATGCTTGTGTCTGACCTCTCCGTCAAAACTTTCTTCCATTTGTCATAAGATGCTGTTTCATCTACTTCCATAATGCTTCTCAAATCTATCCACTATTGAACTTCCTATCCTCACTTCCATGACCCTAGCATAGGCCATTGTTGTTTCCCACTGAGATTGTTACAGTAGACTCCTAATTAATTGGTCTGCTCGTAATCTTCTGTGCTCCATGTTGCTGCTAGAGTGGGCTATTTAAAAGTGCAAGTGTGAACATGACTCTCCCTTGCTTAAAATCTTTCAGGTCTCCTCAACAACTTTGGAATGAAATCCCAATTTCTTCTCCTCCTTACACACCCTCTGCTCTGACGAGGACTAGCCTTCTTCTCTTCCCTGAACATCTCAAGCTGTTTGTTTCTGTGGTTTTCATAATATTGGAAAAATTTCTTCCTCTGGTTGTCTACCTTATTTTGTTGGAACAGCATTTAACAAATATTTTCAGTAAAATTTTTCTCATCCTGACATAGTGTTCCCATTTATCTTTTTATAAACTCTTGCTATAGCGCTTAATAGGTTTAGTTGTCATTATTGATTTACATGTTCATCTGACCCACTCGACTCTGAAATAAGGGTCAAAGATGTGTCTTATGAAACATATACCCAGCCCTTTTGCCTAGCACAGTGTTTATAACATAGTAGGGGGTAAAAATGTTTATTACATCAAACTCATAAGCAATGATTAATTATCTATTATATACCCAGCTCTATGAAATGTGGTGAGTCCCAGCCTTACTCAAAAGAGTAGAGAATTATGCAATTCATTTTGCTAAGGAACAACATGAAACATTTTATAATTGAGAGATTGTGTGGTATTGACTGAAAGTCTGTAGCAGTTCAGAAGATTTGAAACTAGGGAGGCACCGCTTTCCTTTAGAAATGATGATTACTTATAAAGGGCCAACAGCAATCAAATATTTGCCATCTGACAACTATCACAGTACTCATTGTAAATCAGATTTAATAAACCCAAGCCTTTTTAAAGGTGAAGGTGTTTTATATTATTTAGGGAGAAATATCATCCCCCAGGAGAATGACTCAAGAAAAGTACTTGGAAACTAAAACTAAATGCCTTCTAGTGTTGGGGGGGGAGAACCCTACCTGGCTGGGATGTGACATGGTTGGAATACTTCCATTAAGGCAATTCATATTCATTATCTTCATTGAAGAGAATAAAGCATGCTTGCTTCTCATTTAACCAGTCGAAGTTTGAACAAATCAGGGTAGATATTTGGTGCTGCCCCTTGGGCTGCCTTTCCCAGGTCAGCACTGCACAGTCATCAGAAGGCATGCCAGTGGCTTTCCTGCTTCCAGCTTGCACTCTCTGTAAGAATATAGCACAACCTGTATAAATGTTTCCCTCCACTATGAGTTAGCTAACTGGGAAGCTATACCCCTCCTCTCAAAAGTGATTTTAAAGAGTCCCCCAACTACCCCCCAACTACATACTATCATATATCAGTGTGGGGCCTTAAGTATTTTCCCAGTAATGTGTTAGTAAATTGGAATTGTCTTCAAAACATAGGTGTGTATTGTCACTAATCATCAGGGAAATGCAAATCAAAATTATAAGGAATCACTTCATACCTATTAGGATGACTATTGTCGAAAAAACAAAAGACAAGTGTTAAAGAGGATGTGGGAAAATTGGAACCTGTAATACACTCTTGGTGGGAATGCAAAATGGTGCAGCTGCTATGGAAAACAGTACGGAGATTCCTCAAAAAATTAAAAATGGAATTACTATAGGATCTAGCAATCCCACTCCTGGGTTTTTATCCAAAAGAATTGAAATCAGGAGATAGTAACATCTTTGTGTTCACTGCAGCACTATTCACAATAGCGAAGATGTGAAAACAAACTAAATGTCTATCGACAGATGAGTGAATATAAAATGTGGTCTATCTGTACAATGGAATATTTTTCAGCCTTAAAGAAGAAGGAAATCCTTAGCACTTCTTGTATTATCCTGGATTAAGCTTGAGCCCATTATTCGAAGTGAGGTGACACAAGACCCAAAGAATGGGCCCCACTTGTACTCGCCATCAAATTGGTATTGACTGATTAACACTATGGTGCTCAAAGGGTGGGAGCGAACACT
>CAUYRT010105268.1:0-76428 GCA_963574885.1 Lepilemur ruficaudatus | reverse complement strand
TACAAAGAAATTAATTGGCCAACTAAAGATATATATAGAAAAAATGAGCCGGGCATGGTGGCGCATGTCTGTAGTCCCAGCTACTCGGGAGGCTGAGGCAGAAGGATTGCTTAAGCCCAGGAGTTTGAGGTTGCTGTGAGCCAGGCTGACGCCACGGCACTCACTCTAGCCCAGGCAACAGAGTGAGACTGTCTCAAAAAAAAAAAAAAAAAAAAAAAGAATTAAATAAAAACAGCTGAGTTCATCTGGTTCAACGTTTCCATTGTTCTGGTAGGAACGAAATACCTATTCATGTACAATCTATGAAGTAGGAATTGTGTGACTTCGGTGATTCTACAAATGAGTTAAATGCCCTCATATTTACATTTACAACTGGTATCACACAATATTAATGACGAATGGTAAAATTCATGCTAAAAATTTAAAATTTTAACTTTTATTTAGCACGTCATTAAACAGAAAATAAAAAACACCATGACAAGTCTATAGAGAGACTGTGGAAGAAAGGAAAAAGCTTTATATTTCGTACCTTGAACAGCACTTTTTTTCCTGCTTTTTGAACAAGGGGCTCTACATTTTCACTTTGTACTGGGCCCCACAAATAGGTGGCCCTGCTCCTTATTTTTCTTTTGAGAAACAGGAGAAGCATCAGGGCTCATCCAAGGTGATGAAGAGAAAAGCTGGACTTCATTCTTCCCATAAATGGGCAGACATCTGCCTGCCATCATGCTCTCCAGCGTCGCGTGAAGGGGCAACTGACACTCCTGAATGAGTATGAGGAAACCCAAGGCAAATTCAGGTTCACCACATACACTCAGGGACGTCAGATCCACCCCCAAATTGGATGTGGCATTTTTCAACTGGCATCTTCAGGCTTGACAGAGAGGAAGACGGTCCATTCCCTTGCGTGTTGCTCATGACCTCATGAGTGGAAAGAACCCTGGGCAACCATATATGCATGTACGCTGTACATAGGTGTCTGCACGTGACATGCACTTGGACATCTGGTAGAACCCGACAGAGATGGTCTTTTATATGGATCTCGGGGCTGATGGACACGAAACAACTTTTAAGGGTGAAAAAGATGGCAAGGAGTATACATTGGGCTGGTGTCCTTCTGGAACCTGGTCCTCAGGAGACCACAGCTGGGAGCAGAGAGAGATACTGATGGGTGGACTATGGAGGACATGGTTGTATTTCCAGAACCAGGTTTTTTCTTGTAACAACTTTCCTTTCCCTTTATATCCAAAGGAGACAAATACTCATTGACTTAACTAAAGAACAGAAACAATTTCCTTCTGGGAAGAGCGTCACAAGGAACCCAAAGCTTTCTAGGCTGTGAAAGATTATCCCCCTTCTTTCACTGGCCAAAAAGTGATGGAACAGGACCTTCAGCAATGTGGACGGTGGGTGTCAGGCAAGCTGGCCTGGTTTCCTCCCCACCTGCAGGTCCTAAGGATGGAGTCACCATGCACTCTGCTCCCTTTAGCTAGACAATGCTTCATCCTAACAGCTGGCTTAATGCCGGTCTGTACCTACATTTCACCTCCCATTTCTATGTGCATCTGTACTTGTTGCCTTTCGGTTATTTAGTTCCAGGGGGAGGCGTGGCACCGGCATGTTGATTCTAACTTCCAAGCACGCTCCCCAAATCCCCTACCTCCCTGCCAACAAAGATTCCCTTCTCATGTTAATTGTGACCTAGCCACACCCCCAGGAAGAAAAAGCCACTACCTTACTCCTTCAGAAATCACATTGCCACTCAGGGGGTCTTCTAGACAACCAATCCAGTCCAAAGAACCCTTGTATTTTATTGTCCCCATATTTCCAAGTTCATTTTAACCAGGCATTCAAGTGGTTCCCCTACATCTATATTTAAAGACCATGGGGGGGGGGTATTCCCTCCCCCACCTTCTGTTCCACCTCCCAGGAGTGACTGCTCTTCAGAGTGGAGGTGATTCAGCTTTCCTAGATCATTTGCAGAGAAAAAAAAAAAAATACAGTACTACAGCTGAGAGTGCTGCCTGCTTCCCTAGATTAAAAAAAAAAAAAAATCCTGCTCTCAGACACATGGAATTCCCATTGACGAGGTTTGGCCAACACCAGGCGCTGAATTTTCCCCATTAAACATAAAGCTCAGGATGAAAGATGTGGGAGCGGGAGAAGGCGTAAAGATAACTTTTCAGCCTTTTCAGCCCTCTGGAGGATTTGAACTCTGGCCCCCAAGGCCAAATGGCTGACGTTCAAAAGCCCCCTCTCTCCATCCGTCCACCTCTCTTCCCGAGGCTCCTTCCTAACAAAGAATGACTCTCTTTGTTACACACAATAAAGCCCTGGTGGATTTACCCAGATTAAAAAACCCCTTGAAGTCCCTGTCAAAACTAATCTTCTCAGGAGAAACACTTGTTGATAACCACCTCGATTTGTGCAGCCGCAAGGAGGACCAGGGCCCCACGGAAAAACTGGCCTCTGACCTCCCTATGGCCACATGGCACCAGGCACCCTACGATCCCTAACCTCATAGAACGCCACCCTCCCCAGCCCCTACGCCCCGTACCCCCCCCCCCACGCACATACACTCTGCAAGCCCTCCGCCCCATTTAGCTTCTCCAACTGTAGCTCAGCCCATCTTAGCACCACCCCCAAGGCAGGGAAGCCAACCCTGCAGCTCCTCAGACTGGGAGACCCTGGCTGAGCGCCACCCTTCGAGATTTAACCTTTCACCCTGCAGCGCCCAGCCGCTCTTCTCTTCCTGCTGCAAACTTTGCCAGGCGCCTTTTCAGGCTGTTTCCCTCTACACAACCAGCCCTAAGACATCATGCATAAAGATTTCCCTCTACAGGTGGTTGTGAGCTGTAGCAGTTTTTGCTCTTGCAATGGAAACAGTGGTTTTTTTTTTTTTAATTTCATTTTACCTAATAAGGTTTTTAACAAAAATTATTTTGCTTACACTCACTAAGACTTAGCATTTTCTCCAAATAGTGGGAAGAGAGAAGACTAAATTCGCTATGCAAGCAATGTTACCACTCCCATCATCACCACCATGCCCTCTCTTTATCTCCCCCACAGCCCCCACTCTGCTCTGACTTCATGAAGCCTTTTTGGAACTAAATTTTCATGTGCCAAATAATGACAAGAATGAAGACATTTAGTGAATGAGAATCAACCCAAAATATGGCAAAGTGAAATAAGCACTTGCCCACTACAGAAACCCCCTCCACTCTTCCACCCCCATACCACAAAACACTAGGGTGGGGGGAGCCAAGACGGCATCCCCTCCCCAGTTTAACACTACAGGATTGTCTTCCAACTGGCATGCCTCCTGCAAAAAGCACACACACAAGACCCCAGGAAAGCCTGCCCAAGAAGTCTAGGCAATTTGTACAAATATAATTGCTCGATGTAAAAGACAGTAATCATGGCCAGTCATACAAATCCACTCCTCCAAACATTCACCAACTGACATCATAAACTTTGCAAAAGCCAGACACAAGACAGTGCATGGTATAACCTACCTTGGCGAGCTCCTTCACTTTTTGTGCAAATGTTTTCCCCTCCGCATGCTTTACATAGATTTCTAGGGAAATTTGGAAGGACTGGTGAGGGGGTGGGGGAGGTGAGGGAATGAGGGTAATATAAATAAGGAAGCGTTTTAAATGCACCACGCAAAAAGCTCGGGATCTCACGTTGTGTGTCTGCACTCTTCCCGGAGCAAAGCAAAACAGTTCGCGTTCAGTGCCAGACTTGGAGGGAGAGGGAGAAGAGAGCGGGAGGGGGAGAGAAGGAGGGAAGAGACGGAGAGGGAGAGAAAGAAAGAGGGTGGGGGATGCTGAAGGAGAGAGGGAGAAGAAGACAGAGAAAGAGGAAATGAGAGAGGGATAGGAGAAGAGGAGAGGTGAGGGGGGAGGGAGGGAGAGAGAGAGAGAAAAGAAAGGAGGGGGAGCCAGAGGGAAGGAGGAGAGAGAGGAGGCAGCCCCCCTCCCACGCTCCCACCCTCACACATTCAGGCACCTCCTGAGTAACTGTTCAGAGCAAAGAACTCATCACCCACGTTCGAAAACCCCGTTTGGGACTAAGTCCCAATGCACACACGCTCGGGTCTATTTATAGACAGACCCTAATGATATGTATTGCATTCTGAACGTAAATGTGTGTGTGCCGATTACATACGATTCCTTTGACAGGTATTTTTTTTTTTTTTTTTTTTTGGCACTGCAGTGCGCCTGATTATATCTGTTTGGATTTCCTTCTTTCTTTCTTTCTTTTTTTTTTTTTTTGCATCAAGAAAGCATGCATCAATTTCAACGGTGTTGGGGGGTGGGGTGATGGCGGGGGTCTCAATGCTTACAAAACCCTGGCTTTTTCCCCCTGCAAATCTGGGATATTTGCAGAGTTGGGGCTGTTTGAAAAGCCTCCAGCTCTGGCTCCGTGTAGCACGCCCAGTTCCAGCGGTGTGTGCTATTGACCTGCATTGACGTCAGTGCGTCATTAGGTCTCCCTTAGAAACACTGACTTTCAAAAATAGTATCAAATTAATTCAGCTGGAGCCTGGTGAAGAAAGGATACTAGCTGGAATCAGCCATAAAACTCCAGAATTTTCAGCCCTAGCTCTCTTCTTCTTTTTCTGGAAGCCAAACAGAAATCAGATTGTATGGAAAATGCCATTGATGGTATTTTTTTTTTTCCTTAAGGGACCAAATTAGATTGCAAAACCCAGAACTGCCTCTTTTTTTTTTTCTTTTCCCCTCTTTCTGATCTAAAAATAACTCCCTGCTTGAGCTGACTGCAGTATCTTTTGTGTTGCAGCTCTCTGTTTTTAGCAGTCTGGTCCTAGTGAAGGGTGGAACACAAGTGCAGATATTGATCTATTGATATTTGCAGAGCCATGAATTAATTTTAATAAAACAGGTGTGCCCTATTGTGGTGGTGGGTAATAAGAAAGAGGCGGCACCATGGGGCAGATTTATGCCATTCACACTTTCCTGTTTCATTTTTTCCAATTCAATTTTTTTAAAGACATAATGTGTCTCACGTGGCCTCTGACCAGCACACGCAACCCCCATTCATACAAACACAAAGCACCGGAGCATTCACACTTAGCAGAGACGGTACATTCATAAGCAAGGGCTCTGGGATGTTCCTTCCTTTCATGGCTGCTTGGCAGAAAAGGCACAGCAGCCCACCAAAATAGGATTAGGTTTAATCTGGGGGACTTAAATATGCAATTTGATAATTAGATTGTATTTTTAAAATCTGCATTTTATAAAAATCTGCTTTTGGGGGGGCAACTGCCCCCATCACATAGCTGACAATAGTTCTCATCGGTCTATTTCACAACTCTACGATTTTATATATACCTATACATTATTATATATGTGAATACAGAGTGCCTCCCCATGGAAGCAAAGTGGGTGAGGTTTGCCACTTTCAAAGTTTCTTTGGGGGGAATGTTAGATTTTTCTGTTTTCAGACGTAGCAGTTTGCAATAGTTTTGTAAAGTCTTCATTTTCCACATTTCTTGCTTCCCAACCCTCTTTCCCTAACTCACTTTCCTCAAATGTGCTGCACTTGAGCCTCTGGATTTTAGAAGAATTTGGTTTCTTTGACCCATTCAGTCTTTGGCTTCTGCTGAGACTATTAATGAGGGGACTAATTAGGGCCATTGTGTACAGGGGCCCTCACAAAGGCCACTTGGATGACAAGAGATGTGGGGGGCCTTGGGTGAAGGAGAAGGAGAGCCCCAAATGTATTTAAATCGCATGACTTAAAATTAAGTGGGCTTTAAAAATTATTTTTGATACACCCACGGTCGGGCTTTCAATTCGTAACCACATAATCATTTTTTGCTTATGACTACTTCCTAAAAGAATAAAGCCCTTCCTTTCATTGCCTTAAATCTGGTTGGGAAAGAGAAGGGAATAAGATCTTATCAACCTCAACATTCAGACAAGGACAGAATATGCATAATTCTACCTTGCCAGGCTAGAAGGTCAGGGGAGTAGAGGTCAGAGAAAATCAAACCTCAGCTACTACCCATCTGCACCCTGCTCAGCCCCAAGGAGGAGCATTGAGGGCTAGTCAGGAGGATATGGGACTAGAGTTTATCTAAGGACAGTTCCTGGTGGCTGGAGGAGCCTTCCACTGACGATAGACTGCCCACGTGTTTTCCCTTGTCTTTTCCCCTTTTCTTTTCTTGGGCTTCAGGGAGAACAAGGCAATAGCCAGTGGTTCATGGTGCTATGGTGGCAGCGGCAGCACCACTGCCACCAAAAAAGAAGTGCTATGATAAAACTGAGAATTCTTCCTCTTCCGCCATCAACCCAACACTCATAGACTTTGGTAAAGGCGGGGATCGGTATGAGTATGCTTCCAGGCAGCCACCCAGCCACCTGCAAACCACTAGCTGGGCTTGCAAGGGCTCCCATACACCCTTCATCACAAATGCATTCATTCACAGAAACTTACAGTCATTCATGCACCTGCACGCCACCACATTCATTCATATTTTAGCCACACTGCAGCCACACATTCGTCTGCAAAGGCAGAGCAAGTGTGAACAGCAAGAATATGCTTTCAGAAGGCTGCATGCTACCCCTGTCCCCTTACACACACACACACACACACACACACACAGACACACACACGTTGCCCTGCCTCCTTCCCCAGGGAGGTTTTAGCTCTGAAGTATGCAAAATCCTGGCAGGCATAAATTTCTGCCATTCAGACAGTCAAATCTCCAGCCTGTTTAAAACCCACTGACCTCATCCATGATTAGATCACGGACAAGATGCCCAAGAGCTGGCAGAGCTGCAAATGCCTAGGTAGAGGGGGGGGGCAGTTCTTTTTCTGGCCTGGTTTTCCTCACTTGGCAGCTCAGAGAATAAAGAGAGGCAGGGCCATGGGAGGGGCTTGCAGTGTGGCTCAAGACTGCACAATGCCCCACTTGGCCCGTTCAGATCTTGTCTTTGAAGGAGTGGTGAGAGTTGTCATGAGCTGTCAGGTACCGCAGGAGCCAAGACGGCATTCAAAGGACTTGGGAATTCCTGTTAGTCTGCACTGGTGCTGAGGATGGTAGGCTGGGGGTTCTCCATGTGCCCCTCCATGTCACTCCCTCCACTCTGTTCTGTGCCCAGAGAGGTTAACTTCTAGGGAGTGCATTAACAGACTGTCTTGATCCTGGTTCAGCCAATGGGGCCCCTGGGAGAGAAATCCAAAGACAGGGGGAGGGCATGGCAGGGTATTTAGTCCTCATCTCCCTCCCTGCCAAGCTGTGGGCTGTCTGTGGCTGTGTCCCTGTACCAAAACCACACCCTCTTGGGCAACTTCAGTTACAGCTCTCTCCAAGTTCCGTGTGTGTGTGCATGTGTGTGAACACATCTAGACCAGGGATTCTCAAACTCTTAAGCAGGGCAACAGTCCACTCACCTCACTGGTGCCTACTGGCTACCTAAAAACATCTCCCATTAGAATGCTGGGTAAGTAGTGTCTATTTTATTGATATAAGACAAGGACCTTTCTCAGGTAAGTACATGGGATTCAAGAACAGTTGCTGCTGGAGACACTGCAGAGCAACAATTAAGGAGAGCTCTGGAAGTGGGCCGCCAGCTTAGCTGTTCACAAGCTTTATGATCATAGGCAAGTTACCTAATTTCTCTAAGCCTCAGTTTCCTCCTCTGAAAATGAGAATAATAATAATAATAATAGCACCCTTCTCTTAGAATTGTAATGAGGGCTGTGTGAGATAACGTACGTGAAACAGTATAACACAGTACCTGGCACAAAAGTAACCCACAATAAGTGCTGGCCACTTAACTATTAAGAGTATAAGCATGCAGGCCAGGAGTGGTGGCTCACGCCTGTAATCCTAGCACTCTGGGAGGCCGACGCAGGTGGATTGCTCAAGGTCAGGAGTTTGAAACCAGCCTGAGCAAGAGTGAGACCCCGTCTCTACTAAAAATAGAAAGAAATTAGCTGGAAAACTAAGAACACATAGAAAAAATTAGCCGGGCATGGTGGCGCATGCCTGTAGTCCCAGCTACTTGGGAGGCTGAGGCAGGAGGATCGCTTGAGCCCAGGAGTTTGAGGTTGCTGTGAGCTAGGCTGACCCCATGGCACTCTAGCCAGGGCAACAGAGTGAGACTCTGTCTCAAAAAAAAAAAAAGAGTATGAGGATGCATTCTAGAAGTGACCATCTATGGGCATCTACAGCTTTCAAAGATTTCAAACCATGGCCAACAATAAGACATTCATTTTACCTGAAAATAGATACAAACAACTGAAAGAAAATAATACCCTTAAAACCTGCAATACACTCTGATATTTCCTCATTTGCTCTATTTCATCAAAAAGTGTGAGTCACAACCCATTAATGACTTGAGATCCAGAGTCAGAGAAACAGTGATCTGGTTGACCTTTTGGGGATCAAGGTGACAAGGACTGGGTCATCTTTGGTAGCAAAAGGATAGGTAAAGACCATTTCCTGATGTCTTCTTCACAGGTATAGTTACATAAATGGGGAAAAATCAGTGTTCTCTGTGTAATTTGAAATTCACTTGTCAAGCCAAATGCATAAAACATGGTGCTTTCCCTCAAAGAGTGTATTTATAGTTTAGCAGCAGACTTAAGAGTCACTCACTCATTTATTCATGGGTTCATTTAGTAAACTGAGCACCTACTATGTGTGAGGAAGTGCTATTCTGCATCAGTGAACAAGAAGAACGTCGGTTGCTGAGATCGAGTACGCGATGTTGTGCAAACTCAGATGAAAATTACATCTGGCTGGGGGATGACTTGGCACTTGAGCTGTGTTTTCAAGGATGAGTGGGCACAAATGTGGAGGAGGAGAGGACATTCCAAACAAAGGGAAAAGCATACAAGCAAAGGTACAAAAGGGGAAAGTAGAGGGCACATTCAGGGCTTCAGGGACAGTCTGTGGATATAGTGAGCCTGAAAGGGCGGAATAGGAGTAAGGCTGAACAGGTAGGTTTGGTATAAATCATTAAGGGCCTCTCATGCCATGACAGAGTTTGAGCAATGGAGAGCCACTGCATGTTTCTGAGGAGAGTTTTATGTGATCAGAGCTGAGCCTTAGAGAGTACTGGGCAACTAGGGGCTGCAGAGGAACCTGGAAGTCTTTGCTTCCAGTAGACTCATTTGTCAAGTAGGTCTTCAGCGCTCCCTGATTCTTTGTTCCAGCCAAACCAGCTTTCTCCCTGACCACTGGGTTGGCCACAGTCGCCCCTTACTCTCTGCCATTGCCCATGCAGTTCTCAGCACCTAAAGCTCCTCTCCATTTATCCAAATCTTCCCCATTCTTCTCTGGCTCCCTAGCCTGTATTGTTGTCTCCCCTCTACCAAAGCACGTGTCTACACCACCATGTTGGCTCTTAACCTCATATATTCACTGGCATTTCATTAAGTATACATCTCGAGAACAAAGAACTTCCCCATGAGATATAAATTCCTTTCCATCAGGGACCTTACCTGGCACTCCCTTTGTTTTCTCCATGGTGTCTGCCACTCAATAGCCATTTAATTAAATTGACCACTCCCATTCCTAATAAAAGTGAGTGCCCAGAGCAAAGTGCCCTGCTGGAGAGCCAAGGGTAGAACAGCAGCTGTCCAGACACACTGACATCTGGACACAGTAGATAAAGGCGACTCATCTCCCTCCCCCATCCCTCTTCCCATTTCCCCATTTCCTGGCCATCCCAGAAATGAACACACAGGATCTAGACACAGTTAGGTTTTGCCTTCCTTAGAAGAACTGTCCTGGGGGGAATTACCCTTGCTTAGGGAATACTAACCCCCAGCATTCAGATGAACACATCAATCCCAACATTTCCTCAGGGAGACAGGAAAATGGGACCGGGACAGATTCAGGGTCCTCCCAGTCCAGCTCCCACCCTTGCCCCTCCTCCAGTGCTTGGTTTTTGGTTGGCTGGTGGCTTCCCTGGCTCCTCAATCCCAGGTGCTGTGCCACACCATATGTGGCTTTTCATGGAAACATTTTACTTCCTTTAGGGGCCTGTGCTCTGGAGTGCTTGTCCCAGGCAGCCCCCCCTCTCAATTTCACCAGCGACTGCAAATAGCAACCAGTGGAGACAGTTTCAAGACAGCAACAGGCTGTGTGGACTACCTCAGCACCCGACACCCGACACCTTGCCGGAAAATGGGTCACTTAAGGACACATTGCAAAGGCAAAGATAATGGGTTT
This sequence comes from Lepilemur ruficaudatus, assembly GCA_963574885.1. Taxonomy (NCBI): domain Eukaryota; kingdom Metazoa; phylum Chordata; class Mammalia; order Primates; family Lepilemuridae; genus Lepilemur; species Lepilemur ruficaudatus. Next base: position 66,212 of record CAUYRT010105268.1, on the reverse strand, counting down.
CCTTCTCTTCTGCTGCTGCAGACACTCAGTTTAGTGTTTGGCCCGTCCTTGGCCTCTATTCCTCACTGATTCTTTCCAAATGCTCGGCCATTTCCCCGAGGGGGACTGGGAGTCTGGGGGAGTCAGTAAGTCACTGACCCAGGAGGAATGAAGGATGTTGGATTCCTGCACATGTGTTGAGCTCTGTGCTGTGCCCAGGCTCCAACAAGCAGGGGCACTTGACCCAAATGTCATGGGTGCAGCAATGGAGGCTGAAGAGTGCTGTGGAGACCCCTCCCCATTTCAAAAGCTCTTCTTCCCCCTCCCTTCCAAGCTTAGATTTGAATCTGGAACCAATGGGGGAAGAGTCCCCTTACCCTGCCTCCTCCGCCCATGCCCCAGTGCAGGGGCAGGGGTAGGGGGAGCCCTCCTTTCACAAATTCTATCCCCCGCCCCCAGATCCAGGCCCGCACAAAGACCACACGCCTCTCCCCACCCCGCCTTCCCGCGCCCCTCAACTCCTAGGCAGAGAGGGGCGGGGGTCCCAGGCCTGGGGCGGAGGCGCGGCTGTCACGGAAGACTTTCCTGCAGCCTTCCCAGGCCGGCCCGCCCCCGCCGCCGCGGCCTCCCTCCCACGCGTGGAAGCCGCGCGACAGCGGAGGCGGCGGCGGCGGCCGCGCGGGGCCTGCCGGTCACGCGGGTGGCACGCGGCCCTGCGCCCTGAGCACGTGAGGGGGCGGGGCCTGCGCCCAGGATCCCCTCTCGCGGCTGCTGACGTAGCAGCGCGGCCCCGCCCCCCGCTCCCGCTCGCTCCCCCGCCCGGCGTCCCCGCCCCCGCCCCGAGAGCTGCCGCGCGGGGGCGGCCGCGGAGCCAGGAGCGGGAGCTGGTTGGGGAGGAGGGAGGCGGGGAAAGCAAAAGAGGGGGTGGGTGGGGGTAGTGAGGAAGGGCTGCTTGAGCCGGAGGGGAGGGCGCCCGAGGCTGCGCGATGCCCCGTGTCCCGGGAAGCTGCCTCCCCAGTTACTTCAAAAGGCTCTCCCCGACACTCTGTCTCATGTTTTAGCTTTGGGACGAGAAGAAGCAGGGATGCGGGACAGAGCTGCGGGTTGGAGGTGGGAGGGTGCAGTCGGATGCGCAGACCCTCCCCCTCTCCACCCACGCGCGCGTGGTCTCCCGGCGCTGATGATGTCCTGCCTGCTCCGCTGCTCTGGCTCGACTCGTGACTCTGCTTCGTGCCGGCAGAATTCCGCAGCGTGCACTTGGGAGTGTGGGCGGGGGGGTTGCTACTGGCCTTGCCCCTTGGTCGTGTCCACCCTGGGGCCTGCCCTCTCCCTCTCTGGCTCTGGCTCCCCAAGCCTGGTCATTCCCGGCCCAGCCCCTCTGTCCCGTCTGCTCCACACGACTCTGTCCTGTGTCTCCATCCTGCACCTGGTTGTCCCCGAGACATTGAAAGCGACCTTGTCTTCCTCTGGGCCTCACACCCCCACCTCGGGAGTCGCCCTGGGCGCTGACAACACAGGGGTGTGGTGGGGTAGTGGGGCTACACACAGACTGTCCACACGTTCCCTTCTATGTGCACCTTGGAACAGCACAGTGGAAAAACAAACAGGAACTCTGCCGGAGGAGATGGAGTCAAAACACAAGCTCTTTTCCATCCTCTCTCGGTGTGGATAGCCCAGCACGTGTCGGCCCCTGGGGTAAATATTGTGGTTTGCTTCCGCTGAGAGCCCAGAAGACGCACTTGCTGCCCTTGGTAACTGGGCAGCAAGGCCTGGCCCTGGGGCTCCCTCCCTTGGGATCCAGTGCTTCTGACGCAGGGTCCCAGATAAGGCAGTGTGTGTTGCACACACACAGAGAGAGGTAGGGTGAGAAAATAAATATTATGAAAAGTAAGAGATACTCGGAAATCAGTGTCACTGCCCTCCCTCGGTAACACCCTGCCACAGAGGGTGTCACTCTGAGGGAGGGAAGGCGTGAGAGGCCAGGTTTTTTTGTCCTTCCCCCAGCCAGGGGCTGGGAGACAGACCTGGGGCACTCTCTTTCAACAGGTAGTCGCCTGGGCTGAACTCTCACTAGGGGAGAGGCAACCAGACCAGGCTTCTAAGCGGTGTGCTGAGAATTCCAGGTTCCAGCAACAGAGGCTATCTAAGAGCTTGACCTGGAGAGGCCTTAAAGCTGCCTTGCAAACAAGATCTCTCAGCCCCCAAAGAGAAGTCTGAGCAGATGGCTCAGTTTCCCCTGGTCCCTCTGGTGCTGCAGCCTAATGGATATGTTAAAACGGGTTGCCAGTAACATTAGAAGCTTAAGGATGTCTCTACCTCCATGCCACACTCTCTTCTCAGAATTCCTGTTACTCAGGATAACTGTTTCACGCAGTTTAGTAGGAGCTTGTCTTTTGACTTGGCTTGATTTTTGTCACCCAGTGTCACCTTGAAGACAGATTTATGTGCAACAGGCCTCAGGAGGAGGCTGTAGTCTTTGAGGAGGAAAGGACAGTGCAGAGCTTTAGGATCCTTTGGCAATTTATTCATTCATTCATGTTTTTGGGCCTGCTGTGTTCCATGCCTCCTGCAAGGTGATGGGGGAACCTAGTTGAAATGACGTGGGCTATGGGGTTGGAGAGTTTTGGGTCCACGCAAAACACAGACAGTAAATGATATCACAATGAGGTCATTAATATAACTGGATTGCTCATGAGCTGCAATGAGAACATAAGGGAAGAAGCTACTGAAATTGGCCCCAGGGAGTGTATCAGTCAGCTTGGGCTACATTATACTGCAGTAAGAAATGGCTCCAGCATCTCAGTTGCTAAAAAACAATAAAGGTTTTATCTTTTTCACATTCACATCTGCCAGAGTTCTCCTGTGGTTCAGCTTCATACTCTCTTCATTCTGCAGCCAAGGGTAAAGGTGCAGTCCCTCCATAAGACTGGCTGACCTCATGGCAGAGGGAAAATAGAGATGGTAGAATGCAATGACTTCTGCTCCAAAGTGGCATATGTCACTCCCACTCAAGTTTCATTGGCCAAAGCAAGCCATGTGACTAAGTCTGCCATAAATAGAGCAGAAAATATAATCTTTCCACAAGATCACACCAGTGGGAAGGGGTAGTGAGTATCTTGACCCATAATACAGCCTACCACAGTGCCCCTGGGGAGGTGGTGCTTGGGCTGATTGCAAAAGCAGATTAGAACGGGAGCAGGCAGGCCGACAAGGTAGGGAGGATATTTGTGCAGAGGGAACTTCGTTGGCCACAGTCACGGAGGCATAAAACTGCCTGGTACATTCAAGAAAAGCCAACCACCTCCCACTACACAATCTTTTGCTCCTAAGTCCGCATAAGGCAGGGGAACATTCTTTATCTACTCTCCCCTACTCCTCCACCATGTTTAAATCTTTTTATAAAATTCTTTTTTTTTTTTTATTTTTAGAGACAAAGTCTCACTCTGTTGCCCAAGCTGGAGTGCAGTGGTGCCATCATAGCTCACTGCGACCTCAAACTACTGGGCTCAAGCATCCTCCTACCTCAGCCTCCTGGGGTGGCTGGGACTCTAGGTGCGTACCACCATGGCCTGGCTAATTATTATTTTTTTCCAGAGACAAGATCTCACTGTGTTGCCCAGGCTGGTCTTAAACTTCTGACCTCAAGCGATCCTCCTGCCTTGGGCTCCCAAAGTACTGGGATTACAGGTATGAGCCATCCCCCTCGTCCCTGAATCCCTTTTTAAGGGCTTGCCCCTGGCCCTGTTTCAAGAGTTGTCACTGGGGGAGAAGATGGTGAGTTGGTGGTTGTATATCTTCCCAGAGAAAATGGACCCAAGTTACCCAAAAAGACTCTTGTCTTCCACGAGTCCATGGAATATCTCTGGTGGAGAGATGCTTTTAAAAGGACCAAAAACCCAACAGGTCCCCATAATATTCTAATCCTTGAGGCCTTAGAGACTGGCTAATGGTGGGTCTGGATGGCTGTGTATGGAGGCTGGGGGATCCCAGAGTGACCTTGGGAGGTATCAAGCCTTCTAAGATTTCAGCCCATCTTAATGGGACAGTATGAGGGGACGTCTCCAAACAGTTCCGTTGGCTGCTTGGGCCTCAGCAACCCAGCCTCTCACTCCTGGTGGGACTGGTCAACAAAGGCCTCCTCCCCACCCTCTCTGGTCACTTTCTATCCTGCTTTAGGTGTCAAAAGAAGGATGTCTCTTGGCCAAAATGCCCCGGTGGCAAACACACCCTCAAATGCTGCTAAGCAAGAACAAAAACATGTTATTGAATCCTGGACTGTTAGTTAAACCTTTTATAGTTGTTTGGCTTTTCCCTCATGCTGTTGTAAAGGCCTTTCCCCACTCTGTACCCCTGGGTTCCCTGGGTACCACAGCTGCCCCAGGAAGATTTGTTCATGGGTTGGTTAACTGAAAGACAACCATTGTGAGGTAGTCAGGGATCTTTGAGCTGCAATTGATTAAAAATCCAGCCTAATTGGCTTAAGTTGAAGTGGATTTTTTTAGTTTATGCAACTGTCCATAGGACAGATTTGCCTCCAGGCATGGCTTTACACAGGGGCTTAAAGTAGGCACCTGGTTTCTTTCTGTCCGCATCTGGGCTCTGCTTTCTTCTTGTCTGGGTCCATTCTCAGAGAGGCTCTTTCTGTCTGGTTGTCAAATGGCTGCAGAACTTCCAATCTTACACCCTTATGGGTTTAAGTCCACTAGGAAAGGGGTGTCTGTGCCTCTCCCGGAATTCCTAGCAGGAATTTCATTAGGCACAGACCTTTCTTGACCCATCTGTGGTGGTTCTTGCATTTAAGCCAAAGTGAGCCTGGGTGGAGCCCTACCCAAAGCAAGGGATTGAGAAGTGGAGAGGAGGTAGTTCCCAGAGGGAATCCAAGGGCAGTGAGGGGTGAATGGAAGGTGAAGGACAAATAAAGCAGGTGTCCCGTTCACTGACTGCATAGGCCAGGTCTGCATAAGCTAGCTATTGCTACAATAATGCTACATAACAAATTGCCCCAAGACTCGGTGGCTTATAATAATAAGCATTATTTTCTCATGTGATTGTGGGGTGGTTGGGGCATATCTGCTTTAGGCTGCAGGTTGGCCAATCTTGGTCCCAAGGCGTGGGCTGGGTTCAGATCTGGTCTATTTTCCCTCATTCTCCTTGGAACAGGGGCATGTTCTCATGGTGAATGGTTGGAGCACATGGGAGGCAGAGAAACACACCAGATTGCTAAAGTCTTGGCTCAGAACTGTTACACAATTAGCTCTGCCCACCTTCCTTTGGCTCAAACAAGTCAGATGGTCAAGTCCAACATGAGTGGGGCTGAGAAATATACTGAAAATAATCCAGTTTATCACAGTGTCACAAAAAGTGAGATCTGCAACAGGATTAGAATGGGCTGCCCCACATTTCCCAAACTCCTCCTGCCTGTAGCTTTATTCACAATTGTCCCACGTCCTTGTGGGTATGCATAAAAAGGTTCTGCTGAGTAGATCACATGTCAAGTGTTTTGTCCTCCCTAACTTCCCCTAGGCTGACCCCAGCCTTGAGGCTTCCTTGAGATTTTCCTGCTATCTGTGATTCATTTCACCTCTCTTTGCAGCTGTGAGGGCTAATCCAAGAGCTATGGTTGGTGGGTGTGGATAACAGGTGAATGCCCACCTGTTGTAGGTAGCATTGTTGTAGAAGGCGTTTCTGCTGTGTGTGGGAGATTGGATAAAACGACATTACTTGTTGAGCTCCTTCCCATTCTAAAATGCTCTGATTCTAGATATCGCTTGTCAATTTCTGACCATATATAGTTGTATTTTAGGACAGTGATCCCCAGCCTTTTTGGCACCAGGGACTGGTTTCATGGAAGACAATTTTTCCATGGACCAGGGTGAGGGGGATGATGGTTTTGGGATGATTCAAGTGCATTACATTTATTGTGCAGTCAGACCTCTCTGCTAATGATCATCTGTATTTGCAGCTGCTCCCCAGCGCTAGCATCACCAGCTCAGCTCCACCTCAGATCATCAGGCATTAGATTCTCATAAGGAGCATGCAACCTAGATCCCTCATATGCGCAGTTTCCAGTAGGGATAGAGCTCCTGTGAGAATCTAATGCCACTGCTGATCTGACAGGAGGCAGAGCTCAGGCAGTGATGCGAGCAATGGGGAGTGACTGTAAATACAAATGAAGCTTCCCTCACTTACCCACTGCTTACCTCCTGCTGTGCATTCCGGTTCCTAACTGGCTACTGATCAGTACCAGCCTGTGGCCCAGGGGTTGGAGACCACAGTTTTAGGACACAGCATTTGACCTGTGAATCTTTGGTCTCTTTACTCCCAATGACCCGAATCTGGGATTCATCACATGAGACCAGTAGGCTCATATGCTCAGAAGACCACTGTTCTATGCTCCCTGGGGAGAACCTGTGAGGAACAGGCATTGGAAGAAGGCAAGTTTCTTAGCAGCCACATTTCTTCATAATGCGTGCCTTTGCCTCTGGACAGCCTTAGGTGGAAAAGCCACCCTGGAAACATTAGTCTGTCCTTCCCCCCACCCCTTTTTTTAATGGATCTCCAAAGAAAGAAAGAACAACTTTATATTCTCTTTCCCAGTGGCTCAAAGCCCTCAACGTCAGGAAGCTCTGCTTAATGTATAACATGATTCTCTGTGGCTACAATGAAAGGCTGTCCTTTCTCCTTTCTCATCTTTTACATCTTTTCATATGGTGGAATCTCTCTCTCATGTTGGTGTTGTGGAAACCTATTCGTTTTGTGGTTCCAGGAGAGGAACTGGTAAGATTTTCTCTTATTTCACATCAATAAACCATTACTGAATGACTGCAGTAGTCCTTGTAAGCACAGCAGTGTTATAAGCATCACCTTTGGAGCCAGACGTCTGTGTCCTGGTTCTGGCTCTGCTGCTTACTACGTGTGTGACCTTGAACGGCATATTTAGCCTCATTTGTCCACAGTCTTCTAGTCTATGAAATGTGATTATAATAGGACCTCTCTCACAGGGCTCTCATGAGGGGTAAATGAGTTACTAACTGCAAAGTGCTTAGAATAGTGTCTGGCACATATGTGCTCAATAGATGTTGGCTATTATTATTCTTACTTTGGGATGAAAGACTGAGCCACTGTCCTCAAATAACTCAGACTCCAGGGAGGAATATGGCACTGACCACATGTAACTTTTCTCTTGTTTAAGATGACAAGGGGATGTGGGTGGTTATAGGAACACAGTGAGAGAAAGTTACAAGGGGGTAAGTTTTAAGATAAAACCTTCCTAAGAATTAAGAATTTATCAAAATATTAGTAAGTAATGATCTCCTCTGTCATCAGACACATTCGGGCAAATCCTGAATACTCATTCACCTAGCATGGGAAGAACAGAGTTTGTAAATGGGTGGTCTGTGGGCTGGGTCTCACCTGTGAAAGTGTTTTGTTTGGACTACAATGCAGTTTTTAAAAGTTTCAACGAGTCGCCAACAGATTAGAAGATTTTTGTTTACCAATCTAGATTTTTGGCTTCTTCAGTTTGTTTTTTGCAGAATTGGAAGATCTGGCAACACTGGGCCTACAATCCTGCATGTCAGTAACAGAGCTGAGCTGCAGCTACTCTTTTAGGACAGAGCCCGTTTCACACGTAGGGATGTCCTTTGTCCTCTTCTTGGGCCTCTTCTCTTTTTTTGTGGGACACAACTGGCACCTCTGTGTTTCTGAGTTTGTAGCACCTGCCACAGAAGATTTGAAGAGTGGGTGGGAGGATGACCTGATCCAAGATGAACTCCTTCCTTGTTCTGAGAGCCCGGACTTGTGTTCTGGGACAGGGATATGAACCCTGCCACAGAGCCACTCATTCAATAGGCCTGTGCCCCTACTCCTTGCTGAGCCTTGTGATTCATATTAGGAACTCTAGAATACAAAGCTGGGTTTCCAGGGGTCCTGTTTGTATATATGCACACAAACAGTGTGCATGTTAAAATATACATAACATAAAATTTATCATTTTTAAGAGTTCAATTCAGTAGCATCAAGTACATTCACAATATTGCCCACTGTCACCACTATCCGTTTCCAGAACTCTTGCGTCCCAAACCTACTCTCTACCCATTCATCAGTAACCCCTGTTTTCCCCTTCCCCTCAGCCCCAGGTAACCTGCATTCTACTTTATGTGAATTTGCCTATTCTAGGAACCTCATAGAAGAGGAATCATATAATATTTGTCCTTTTATGTCTGGCTTATTTCATTTGGCATAATGCTCTCGATTCATCCATGTCGTAGCGTGTTTCAGAATTTCATTCCTTGTGATAGCTGAATAATATTTCATTGCGTGGATATGCCACATTTTGCTTATCCATCCCTCTGTCATGGACACTTAGGTTGCTTCCACCTTTCAGCTAATGTGAGTAATGCTGCTATGAACATGGGTGTACAAGCATCTTTTGGAATCCTACTTTTAATTCTTTTGGATATATGTGTTCCTGTTATATTTTAATTCAAAATTAAACCGTAAGCTTCCAGTTCTGTCTTCTTCTCAGTGCTCCATAGGCAATAAGGCACGCCTGGCACTCCCATTGCACAGCTGTAGAAACGAAGCAGAGGCTCAGGGATGGGAACAAGCACTGAGAGCTGGGTCCTTGGTGCATGGTCCTTCCCACTAGACTGTACCCCCCCCCCCAGGACAAGGCTGAGTCTCGAGTAACTAGAATGCAGTTGATACGTTTTGAAAGAATAAACAAATGTTTTTTTTGCTTTACACTGTAACAGAGCCTTTCCAATAAACGGCTGGTGTTCATAAACCCCCTCCCTTCCCCAATCCCCCTTTGCCATCTGCCAGACACATCCGCACCCTTGGGACTTGGACACACGAGCTGACCCTGATCCTTGTCTTCAATGATAACAACTTCAGCCTGTTAGGACGGAAAAGGGTCGCTTTCCGAAATGCCTAGTCCACAGTCCCAGGGGCACGTCTTCCTCCCTATCTTGGGTGTGGTGTCATTCCAGCTTCACCCCAGAGCTCAGCTCGCTGCAATTTGGGGAGCACCTGGCTCCTGGCTGGTGTGAGAGCCCCACTGGCGGTGCCTCTGGCAAGGGGAGGGGAGGTGCATTTGAACCCCTTTAAGCCAGGTTTTGTCAGGAAATCTCTAGTGTGCTGCTTAATTGCGGTGCTCTTATCCCACAGTGCTGTGCTGTGGGGGGTCGGGAACCTCAACCCAAATTCCTTTTGTGTTTAAAAATTGAGACAAATGTAATTTTAATGCGGTGGTGACAGTGCTGCTCTTGGGAAACTGCACTGTTGACTTAGCATTTGGTTTAGAAAATGGGGACTCTGGAAGGAGTCCTTGCGCTCTTCTCCTTGGAGAAGCCTCCCTTTAGGCTCTCAGAGGAGGCATAAGGGGTGGGGCTTAAATCATCTGGGGTCCTTTGTCCACTGCTTTGCGCCCACATAACGACAAAAGCTGTCAATAATGGCACAAAGATGGAACGCGGAAGGCGCTGTGATTGTCTTTCGCTCATGGCAAGAGCCCGGGTAAGAAAGAAGGCAAGTGGTGGTGAGAAACACACCCTAGGCATCCATCTCATTCTGCCCCCAAAGCCGTCTGGCTTGTGGTTCAGCGTCACCAGGGAAATTTCTTTGACTCTGATGTGGGAAGGAAGCGCTGAGACAAAAGGTTCGGTGGGGGTGGGGTGGGGTAGAGGTGAGCTTATTCTGGTTTGGCAAAAATAGAGAACTAAATGCATCTATGTATAGCCCTACGGAAGGCAAACAACCACCCCTCTCTCCTCCGAACGTGGGCAGGAAAGGACGGCGGTGGGGGAGGCAGAGTAGGGGAGGGGCTTCCCGCGGGCAGCAGAGGGTTAACCCCTCGGGGCGCCCGAGGACGTCAGAGCCAGTTCTTGTCTGTGACTTGGATTGAGAGCTTTTATCCCTTGTTATTTGTCCTGATGTCTTTGCTTTTTAATGTGTTCGGATTTCAGGATTTGGCTTTTTCTTTTTAATGTTTAAAATATTTAGAGGGGAAGGAAAAGACATTCATTCTAGTGAAAGGATAGGAAACCAAGCAGGTCTGGAGGTGGGGTGTGGGGAGGCGCCCTTGGGATTCCCTGGTCCAGCTGAAGAGCAGGGCAGCCGTCCTAACCTGGCCCCGCTCCCCTCCCCGCACTGCCTTGAACCCTGAACCCTGAACACTGCAACCTGGGCGACGGGGCTACCTGCTTTGGAGACCCATTCAGCCACTAGTCTGCCAAGAGGACCATCACCCAGGGGTGCTCCTCTGAGACATGCCATCCTCCTGGACAGCAGTCTGAGCCTCTGACGGGCTGGGAGGCAAGGAGATCCCACAGTCCCTGCCTCCCTTCCTCCTCTGCTGACTCAGTGGGGAAGGGCAGGAAGGAGGAACATGCACTGTCCCTGAGAGGGAGAGAAGGAGCCACTGCTGAGGAAGATGGAATTGGGTTCAAGAACTGAGGGAAGAAGCAGCATGGGAGGTGGGGATGAGGGAAGAAGTGGTATGGGTTACTTGGTGACAATTTAGAGCTTGTTAGTCGTTTATACTTTATTTGTAACAGGAAATGTTAAAACCTGGGGATGGAGGGCTCAGTCAGCCTATGGCCATATGGGTCAAAATTTTCTACAGCCAGCAAGCTCCACAACAGAGTCATTGGTCTGAAGCAGAAGGTGCTGAGCACTAAGAGCAGCTGAGAGAAAGGTGAGCTGGTACCTGGATGTGGCATTGTGGAAACAGAAATTAAGACAGAGGTGAGGAGACAGAGACGTTCACCCCCAGAATCCCAGAGCTGGAAGAGATGCATGAGGGTGTCCGTGGGGACCCACACCGCAGAGCAAGAGCAGGCATTGTGCCGGCCTGCAGCCCTGAGATGGAAGCTCCCATCAGCTTGCGTACCTTGCACCCTAGGGAGATGACGGAGAATGAAGAGTGTCTACTTCCCAATGGAACCTGTGACTGGGAAGCCCTGGGAAGCTGTGAGAATTGCAGGGGGTGAGTTGGGGGCTCAAAGGCAAGACCTAATAGCATTTGCATCTCTCTTACTCTTGCATGGAGTAACAGAGAAAGCAAGCTGTGGGAAGTAGTCAGCTAGCGCTAGCGTTAAAGACCAAAGACGGGTCTTCTGAGCTAAGACTGACTTTACAAGTGAGCTTCTACCAGAAAGAGAGCACATCTGAAGGGGATCATGACAATGGGGTTTGGCAGGAAAATCTCCCACCTGATCAACGTAACTAAGAAGTAGAATGTGAGAGAAAGAGGGAGGGGAAAATGTCCATCTGCAACGAAAACTGGATATTGTTGAAAATAAGTCTCAGTGGCATCAGTGAAAAATAGGAGAAGCAAAGAAATTCTCAGTAAGGTAGCAGATGTTCATGCGGTCTCAGATTTGGGCTGGACATTTTTGCTTTCTCCTTTGTCCATCCACTGACCGTCTGCCCTGCGCTCTGGAGCCAGATCATTATGGATCCATCAGTGGGCTCTCAGACCCGCTGGCTTCTATTGGGTTCAGCCAATCAGAGTCAACCGGCAAGAGACTGGGAAGTGGGAAGAGGGTAAAGTTGGGATGCTCCACCCTTTATTTTCTGGCTCCTCCCAGCTGGGTCTCCTTGCACTGGCTGCATCCCTCTTCTAAGGCCTCAGCTCTTGTCAGGTGGGGCTCTGCTACAGCCTTGTCTCCTTAATCTGGTACCTCCTCCTCCCCTTACGCCTTCACACCTTGGAGTGGTAACAGATCCCCATGGTTGCCAACTCCATTCCCTGCTGGTTTCCCTGAACCCCGCCCACACTATTTAACTAGTCCTTTTATTAAACTCTCCTTAATTATTCCATCTGAGAGTGCCATCTGCTTCCTGCTGGGACCCTGACCAATATAATAATCTAATAAAGGATATAACATTGAAATTGTAACATGAGTACAAGTGCAAAGTCATCTCCAAGACTTGGTTGGCTGACACTTTGACATGAATTCTATGGTCATAAGAATTTCCTTCCTCCAAATAAACTGGTATCATTGCAGCAACTCATTCATTTATTTAAAGACATATTTATTAAGTATCTACTGTCTACCTTGTACTTCAGTGGGGCCTGGGAGTCTTCAAGTGGCAAAACAGGCAAGGGTCCAGCCTTCATGGTGTTTTCAGTCTGGTGAGGGAGAAAGACATTAATCACAGAACCACAAATATATAGAAAGAAACTATAACTACGATTTTCTCTGAGAGCATCTAACAAGAGGCTAATAAAGGGTGGAGTGTCAGAGAAAGCTCCTTTGAGGAACTGACACTTGAGCTTGGCCAGGCAGAGGGCAAAGGAGGCAGGTGAAGGGCACTATAAGTGGAAGGAAGAGCACATTCAAGATTCTGAGGCTGGAAGGGCCTTACAAGTATCCAGGGAATCTAGGAGAGACCTCTAGAAGTTGAGATTTGGTGTTAGGTGCAATGGGGAGGCATTGCTGAGTTGTGAGCAGGATAGTAAGCGTGACTTAATGTCATGAAAGCTGGTGGGGGTAGCATGGAGCACATGGGTGGGTGTAAAGGAGAAACAAAGGATGTTGCTCTGCGAGGTCCTGACCCCTGGCTTGGCCCGCAGTGTTGTGTTGCTTTCCTTGTCCAGGAAATGCTGAATATAGCTGGAAGGCAAGATGCCATTGGGCTCATGGGCACAGCCATTGGGTGCCCTCTGTCATAAACAGGCAGTGGATTGATTTCCTGGCCTGATACGCTTCTTCAGAAAGACAAGAAAGAAGGGAGGGTACCTGTTACCTGGGACCCCATTCTGACCAACAATAAAGAAACTGGTAAAGTAGAAGCATCTGGAGGAAAAGGGGGAGTTCTTGGGAGAAAGGAACATGTGATCTTATGGGGTGTGTGTGTGTGTGAGAAACAGAGAGAGGGAGAGAGGATAGACAGGCAAAGCTCACAGATTTCAGAAATAAAATAATTAGGAGTTACTAGCTTCTGGCTAGAGGTTCAAAGAAAGAAAGTGACTTAGGCACAGGAAACACTACTGTATGAGTTTGCTAGGGCTTCTACAACAAGTACCACAAACTGGCAAGCTTAAATAACAGAAATTTATTGGGTCATAGTTCTGGAGGCTGAAAGTCTGAAGTTGAAGTGTCGAAAGGGTTGACTCCTTCTGAAGGCAGTGAGGCAGGATCTGTTGTACACCCCTCTCCTTGGCTTATAGGTGCTGCCTTCTCACTGTCTTCACGTGGTCATCCCTCTATGTGTGTCTGTCTCTGTGTCTACATTTCAATTGTATTGGATTAGGGTCCACCTTCATGACTTCCATTTCACTTGATTACCTTTGTAAAGACCCTATCTCCAAATAAGGTCACTTTCTGACTGAAGTCCTGCAAGTTAAGACTTCAACATATCTGTTTTTAGGAGACACAATTCAACCAATAACAACTAGCAAATGAAATTCAAGCCGAACTTATTCCTCCATCAAACATGCACCAGGTGCCTGCTCTGTACCAGGCATACTGCTAAGTGTGGTTTTGGCCCCAAAAGAACCCTTGGACTTGTGGTAGAATACTGAAAAGCAAAGACATGTAATACAGGTTAACGAGTGCTAGGATAAATGCACTTACCTCTATGACACAGTAATATATGAGAGCTGAATACAAAATCAGAGCTAAGTTCAGGGTATACAAAGCATTGTGATGGCACAAAGAAAGGTTGGTCAGCTCTACTCAAGGAGGTCAGGGAGAGCTTCTTGCAAGAGATGACATGAGCTGAGTCTCCAAGGATGACAAAGGAGTGGCCCAGGCAGAGAAGAAGAAGGGAGTTCCATGCAGAGAAGAATCCATGGAGAGAGCAAATGCATCACGTTCGTGTGGACTAATGTAGAGCTTCAGGGTCAGTGGAGGGAGATGAGGTTAGAGAAGCCTGATCACAAGGGACCTTGTTTCTAGGACTGGGAATGTGGTGAAAATCCTGAAAACCTTGTCAGTTATGTGTTGGGGGGGAGGGAGATCATCTTGGAGATTTAAGGAAAGGAGTGACATGATCAGATTGGCTTCTGTCTGGAGAATGGATTGACGGGCTTATGAAAGGAGTCAGGGAGACCAGTGAATAGGCAGAAGCAGAGACAGGACAGAGGGTGGGACCAGGGCAGTAAGGATAGAGAGGAGAGAAACCATCACAGAGAATTAGTGGGAGAATCAATATCCATTAGTGACAATTTATTAATTGTTATGAGGGACAAGGGGAGTGGGAGCTTTGGACGATTCCTGGATATCTGGTTTGAGGGTCTGAGTGGACAATGGTGCCATTCACAGGACAAGTACTTAAGAAGGAAGAGTGGATGTTGGGGGAAAGATTAGTTCTGTTTTGAACACATTGAGATTAAGATATCTGTGGGGCATGCAGGTGGAAATAGATGTCAAAAGTCAGTGGACATAAAGTAGACACTTGTTGGATATACAGCCTAGAAGTCAGGGGAGAGGTCTAGGTCAGAGACATATAGCTGGGAGCGTTGGTGGTTGAAGTCACGGTCTTCAATGCAGTTACATAGGGTGCAAAAAAATGTAGGGCTCAGAGACAGAGCCTTGTATCGGTGGGATAAGGAGCCTCCAATGAACATACAAAAAGACGAACCAGATGGTCCTGGAGAATGGCCTGGGAGTGTGTTGTGATAGTCATGGAGGAAGAGTTAACATTGTCAGGTGCTCCTGAGAGATCAGGTAAAAACAAAGGGATGAAAAGGATCCTTTGAATTTGGCCATAAGGTGGTCATTGGTTACTTCAGTGAGGTCACTGTCAATTGAGTGAGGGCCACAAAGACTAAATTGCATGGACAGAGGGGTGAATGGAAGTTAAATAGTGTAGGTGATTTTCTTAGGAAGCTTGGCAGTGAACCTAGCTAGAGAGAGACAAAGGATTTGGAGGTTTGGATTTTGGAGTTTTTTTATGAGAAAGTCTTGATGGTGTTTCTATAATGAATGGACAGGGTAATAAGAGGGAAAAGTCCAAGATACAGGGAAACAGGGAAGATTTGGGGAGATGGAAAAGGACTGGATCCAGAGCAAAGATGGATGGGTTGTCCTTGTAGGGCAGACATGGTGGAGGTGGTGGTGGTGGGTCCAGAGACCTTAGATGGATAGGCAGGAAGTTGAGAAGTTTCTAAATAATGTTGTCTATGTTTTTTTCCCTTTAAAATGTAAGAGGTGTGTTCATCTCTGGGGAGTAAGCTGAGAGGTGGTTGGATAGTAGAGATGAAAATTGATGGGGGAAGAAAAATTTGAAAGGGGGAGTATTATTCAGAGTTTAGTTGCAGATAACAAAGTCCATTATAGCTATTTTAAGTAGAAAAAGACTTAATAGAGTGAATTGGGTGCTTACAAAGTCAGTGGAAGGCCTAGAAGACCAAATTCTGAAGTGAGACTCCAGGAATGAATCCAGGGCATCTCATTACTAACCTCCCAGAGAAGTTTCCACCTCTGTCACAGTCAAGAAATTGAGAAGTCTGGAAGTCGTTACTGCAACTGTTGACTCCAGCTGGGATAATCAGGAAGCCATCACTGCAACTCTTGGATACAGAACCAAAGTTCTGAATTCAAGTCTCTCCGGGTGTTTCTCATTGGAAGAATTTAAGTCACAATCTAAACTCTAGCTGCAAGGAGTCTGGGAAGTTTTTAGTTTTTTAATCTCTGCAGTATAGGAATGTGCACCTTTATTCCTGTACTTAGATTCTAATAAAACAACAATAGCAACAGCAACATGCTCCTCCCTATATAATTAACTCTTCATGCAAGCAACCCCCTTCATCCATCCATGCATCTGTTCATACAGTGGGTGCTAGAAGCTGTGTTGATATGGTACAGTAAATAGGCCAGATCTGAAACAGCAGCTACAATCGAAATCACAATCTGATTGCTCTTACATAATCTTTCATTCTTCTTCAAGTCCAAGATACATCTACATAAGCCAAACAGGTAAGTTAAATGAGAACATGATAGAGATCATCAGTAGTTTTCTGGTAAACTGACTCTCAGAAAAGAAAAAAAAGTAAGCCCTGATTTGTAGTGTTTGCCAATTCCCATGGTGTAAATACTCCTACTGTGGCTGATTTCAGACTACCAGATTGAATCCCTAAAGATGAAGTTGTGAGATAATGTTAAAAAGCTCATGATAACAATTCTAATGAGCAGTGATAACAATGATAACAATTCTCGTGAGCCTGTAGGAGCTGATTCCAGCACACCACTGGGTCATCAACCTTGCATTTTTCAAGTCTGCTGTGGTGGCACTAATCTCAGTGATTCTCCTGGCAAGTGGAGGCATTGGTTTTTTTGTTGTGTTTTGTTTTGATTTTTTGAGACAGAGTCTTACTCTGTTGCCCAGGCTAGAGTGCCATGGCATCAGCTTAGCTCACAGCAACCTCAAACTCCTGGGCTCAGCAATCCTTCTGCCTCAGCTTCCCGAGTAGCTGGGATTACAGGCATGCGCCACCATGCCCAGCTAATTTTTTCTATATATTTTTAGTTGGCCAATAATTTCTTTCTATTTTTAGTAGAGACAGGGACTTGCTCTTGCTCAGGATGGTTTTGAACTCCTGACCTTGAATGGTCCTCCCGCCTCGGCCTCCCAGAGTGCTAGGATTACAGGTGTGAGCCACTGTGCCTGGCCGAGGCATTGGTTTTGATTCACCACTCTATTAGGAAGTGGCTTCACCAGGAATTTTCACTTGGTCCTTCCTATCATGATAGTCTATAATCAATAGGTCAGGAAACCAATACGAAGATCCTGAGTATCTATGTTCCAACTACACATTTAGGACCTGCAGAAATAACTACAAATGGATATAAATCTATTTGGCTCACCATGGAATAGTTTGGGCCCAAACCCCATTTATTTCCTGATTCCCATTAATTCCTACTCAACCTATGGCCAGTGACTAGCATTAGCTCAAAGCTAGTAATACACCCTAAAAAGTGTGGTGTTTCTCTTTTCCCAGTGCACAGTCACTCTACTAAATGATCACAACTCCCTTGGGGGAAAATTAGGAGGTAGATTTACAACGTAAACTTGCACTATCATATCCTACAGAGTACACAATATTTCTATTCACCTGACTTTAGTCTGGGAATTTAGTGAAAACTTATGACCCTCTGATGTTCTCAGACTATTTGTCAGATCTCTGGATCTTTAGGTTTGCTTTTTCATTCTATAGGTCAAGTAGGACCTTAATGCAGTGCGCCATACATTTTAGTCCTTGGTATCCATGGTCAGTTAGCTACCACCAAAGGTTCCTGTGTGCCAGTCTATTTTGATTGCCACTCTGGCCCTGTTCCCTCCTACATTCACTTCACTTGTGGTCCCCACGTGTTACTACATAGCCAATGCTAGCATCTCATTAGGACCCAGGAACACACTCATGGCTGTCTCCCATCCTCATCCCCAGCATATATCAATGCTGCAACAGCAGCACTTTTGAAGGGAGCTAGTGCTCTCCTCAAAGAATTTCTCTATGTCTGGGTGAAGGGAGAGTCCTCTGGTCTTTCTCAGAGGATATACAGGCAAACTTAGTTTTATTGTGCTTCACTTTATTACACTTGGCAGATATTGCATTTTTTACACATTGAAGGTTTGTGTCAAGCAAGTCTATCAGCACCAGTTTTCCAACAGCATGTGCTCACATGTGTCTCTGTGTCATGTTTTGGTAATTCTCATGATATTTCAAACTTTTTCATTATTATTATATCTGCGAGGTAATCTGTGATGAGTGATGTTACTGCTGTAATTGTTTTGGGGTGCCACGAACTGCACCTATATAAGACAGTGAACTTAATCAATAAATGTTGTGTGTGTTCTGAATGCTCCACTGACCAGCCATTTCTCCATCTCATTCCCTCTCCTCTGACCTCCCTACTCCCTGAGACACAAGAAATATTGAAATTAGGCCAGTGAATAACCCTACAATGGCCTCTAAGTGTTCAAGTCAAAGGAAGCCACATGCTTCTCATTTTAAATCAAAATATAGAAAGGACTAAGCTAATGAGGAAGGCATGCTGAAAGCTGAGATAGGCTGAAAGCTAGGTCTCTTGCACCAAACAGACAAGTTGTGAATGCAAAGGAAAAGTTCTTGAAGGAAATTAAAAGTGCTACTTCAGTGAACACACGAATGATAAGAAAGCAAAACAGCCTTGTCTTAGTCCATTTTGTGTTTCTATAAAGGAATACCTGAGGCTGGGTAATTTATAAAGAAAAGAGGTTTGCTTGGCTCAAGGTTCTGCAGGCTGTACAAGAAGCATGGCACCGGCCTCTGCTTGGCTTCTGGTGAGGTCTTCAAGTTGCTTCCACTCACTACAGAAAGCAAAGGGGAGCCATGTGGGCAGAGATCACATGGCGAGAGAGGAAGCAAGAGAGAGTGAAGGGGAGAGATGTCAGGCTCTTTTCTAACAACTAGTTCTTGCAAGAACTAATAGAGTGACAACTCACTCACTGCCTGCTCCCCCACACCCGAGGGCATTAATCTGTTCACGAGGGATCTGCCCCCATGACCCAAACACCATTAGGCCCCACTTCCAATACTGGGGAATCAAATTTCAACATGAGATTTGGAGGGGTCAAACATCCAAACTGTGGCAAGCTTTGTTGCTGATATAGAGGAAATTGGAGTGCTTTGGATAGAAGATCAAACTCATCACAACATTCCCTTAAGCCAAAACCTAATCCAGAGCAAGGCCCTAACTCTCTTTAATTCTGTGAAGGCTGAGAAAAATAAGGAAGCTGAAGAAGAAAAATCTGAACCTAGCAGAGGTTGGTTCATGAAGTTTAAAGAAAACGGACACCTCCATAACATAAAAGTGCAAGGTGAAGCAGCAAGTGCAAATGTAGAAGCTGCAGCAAGTTATCCAGCTAAGATCATTGACGAAGGTGGCTACACTGAAAAACAGATTTTCAATGTAAATGAAACAGCCTTATATTGGAAGAAGACGCCATCTAGGACTTCCATAGCTAGAAAGGAAAAGTCAATGCCTGTCTTCAAAGTTTTAAAGGACAGGCTGACTATCCTGTTAAGGACTAAGGTAGCTAGTGACTTTAATGTGAAGCCAATGCTCATTTACCATTCTGAAAATTCTAGAGCCCATAAGAATTATGCTAAATCCATCCTGCCTGTGCTCCTCAAAGGGAACATTAAAGCCTAGATGACAGCACATCTTTTTAAAGCATGGTTTACTGAATATTTTAAGCCAACTGTTGAGCTCAGAAAAAGACTTCTTTCAAAATATTAGTGCTCATTGAGAATGCACCCAAGAGCTCTGATGGAGAGGTACAAGATTAATGTTGTTCTTATACCTGCTAAGACAACATCCATTCTGCAGCCCATGGATCAAGGAGTAATTCCAACTTTCAAGCTTTATTAGTTAAGAAATGAATTTCATAAGGCTATAGCTGCCATAGGTAGTGAATCCTCCTATGGACCTGGACAAAGTAAATTGAACACCTTCTGGAAAGGATTCATCATTCTAGACACCATTAAGAACATTCATGATTCATGGGAGGAGGTCAAAATATCAACACTAACAAAAGGTTGAAAGATGTTGATTCCAACCCTCATGGATGACTTTGAGGGGCTCAAGACTCCAACAGATGAAGTCACAGCAGATGTGGTGGAAATAGCAAGAGAACTAGAATTAGAAGTGGAGCCTGAAGATGGGATTGAATTGCTGTCATCTCATGATCAAATTTGAATAGATGAGGAGTTGCTTCTTATGGATGTGCAAAGAAAGCGGTTTCTTGATATGGAATCTACCGCTGGTGAAGATGCTGTGATCATTGTTGAAATGACAATGAGGGATTTAGAATATTGCATAAACTTAGTCGATAAAGCATTGGCAGAATTTGAGAAGATTGTCTCTAATTTTGAAAGAAGTTCTACTGAAGGTAAAATACTATCAAACAGCATCATACACGACAGAGAGATCTTTCATGAAAGGAAGAGTAAATTAATGTGGCAAACTTTGTTGTTCTCTTATAGTAAGAAATTGCCACAATAACCCTAATCTTCAGCAACCAACACCCTAATCAGTCAGCAGCCATCAACATCAAGGCACGACCTTCCAGCAGCTAAATGATTATCTGAATGCTCAGATGATCATTAGCATTTTTTAGCAATAAAGTATTTTTAAATTAAGGCATATACATTTTTCAGACATAATTGTATTGCACAATTATTAATAATAGATTACAGTATACTGTAAACATGACTATTATATGTACTGGGAAACCAAAAAACTGTGTGACTCACTTTATTGCAGTGGTATGGAACCAAAGTTGCAATATACCTGAGGTATGCCTGTAGTTAAAGCATGGATAAGCCAGTCACGTGATAAATTCAACAAACATACCTCTCTAAATCTTTAGATTTCTTCTACATTATATACCCAGGAATATTTTGGCATCTCAGTTTCATTTGACTATTACTGAGTCCAGGCTTTAGTTTACCAACTAAAGTAACAATAGAACTTTTGTTAGATCCTTGAGCTGGTATATCAGCTCCAGAACCCCTGGCAAGCAAAACCATACTGATAAGTTTAGCAAGTATGAAAATTATGCTCTTCTTTCCCCACTCTAGCATGGTTAGAACATATTTCTATGCCTATTCTCCAGGTTTTTATTGATTTATAAATTTGCATATTTTGGCATGTAAGCATCTCCCAGGTGCAACTTTATAATTGACTCCCTGGGCACATGGAGATTGTCTTTACAGCTGGAGGAAGTGTGAAGCGGTGGGGGCAGAGAACAGTCATAGAGCATTCAGGCAGGATCATCCTCATGAGGTAGGGTAGGAGCGATTGTTTCCACTAATGAGAGAGCTTAGCAGAGTTAAGTGTTAAGGGTCTTTAGATTTAACCGAGTTCTCCTTAATAGCACCATTCTATTCTTTGGAAGTGGCCTTTCCTAATCATTGCCCTACATTTCATATAAGAAATCTGGTGAAGCTATGAATTCAATCTATGTTGTAAATCATCAACCTATAGGATAAGAATCTATATCTGATTTTTGGCTACATCAACTCTCTAGCTCTAAGGGATAAGATATAATTTTAGAGAAATCATAAGATATTATTTTAGGACAGTTCTAAGAAATCCCTGGTTCTCTGACTGTGTCTTGAGGCATGAAATTCAAGCCTTGGGCTTGTTACTGTATTATTTTAAACTATTCTGGTTGGTTAGAAGAACCCAGCCTCTCTCATAGTCCTTAGATTCCTCATGACTATTGAACTTTGCTATGGCTTTTGCCATTTGATCAGCCAAAGCTATTTCTTAAAAAATACACACACACACAAAGACTTTATTTCGTGTGACCATAGATGATAAATTAGGACCTGTTCCATGAAGAGAGAGTGAGAAGAGAAATCTAGCATGAAATTTGGTGGCAAAGGGAACAAGGGAGTTAGATGGTATGATTCATGAAGACTTTTAGAATAGATATAAGTGTAGGCAGAGGAGACAGCTCAATGGAATGGAAGAGATAGAGGATGTAAAGAAGATGGCAATCAATGGTAAAGAAGGAGCAAGCTCTAACTTTGAACAGGAAGAAGAGCTTAAGTACAGGAATGATTCTGGTGGATGGTCTGGGGTTGGATAGAAAATATCATGAAATCAAAGAGTGAGATCCAGTGAAGTGGATGAATGATGAAAATGAAAGGCTGGGTCATCGTGTAGGGGAGGGCTGTATAGAACCTGTGACAAAGCAGAGCAGTCCTGGAGGATGCCAAGGCCCAGCTGTGGCCTTACCTCTGGCTGGCTGAAGCACCGTGTAGACAAAGCAATGATTTGGGCCGGGGTGGTCTGAGAACTGCAAGCTGGTAAGTCCTCAGCCTGTATGTGGGAGTCTAGGAAGGTGAGAGCAGGGCAAAGTGGGGGATAGACTTCATGTTGAGGCAGGTGTGCATAGACTGGAAGAAGGTTGGGGTTGGAGGGGTTCCTGTGGGCTGGTAGATAACACAGAGGAATGAGGGGTTAGATATCAGTGGGTGAGATGGTTTTATAGGGAAGACATGCTGGCAGAGGGATGTGGAAGTAGCTATAGGAAGCCAAAAAATACCCCAACCCTTCTAGCTTCTGCACTGGAGCAGAGGGTGACCTCTGTTAATGAGCTTTGTGAACAAATGACCTCAACACGGGATTAAAGGAAGAACACAGCACAGTGCCAGGCACACAGTCAGCCATCAGTGAATGTTAGCACCAATGGTTATTAAAGGATTGGTGGAAGGAACAGAAGATGGGCTGATGGAGGTGATAGAGAGAGGGCAGTTCTGCTAGTAATGAGGGAACAGGAAGGAACAGTAGGAAGTGGTTTCTTCCATCACAGGGTTGATGAAGGCCCCTTTTCTTCTCTTCCTTTTTTGCTTCTCTCTCTCTGTCTCTCCATTCAAATTATACAATTTGTTTTTAGTATATTCACATAATTGTGCAACCATCACTACAATTGATTATAGAACATTATTATCACCTCAAAAACAAACACCAACGGCCAGGCGTGGTGGCTCACGCCTGTAATCCTAGCATTCTGGGAGGCCGAGGTGGGCGGATTGCTCAAAAGTTAGGATGTTCGAAACCAGCCTGAGCAAGAGTGAGACCCCATCTCTACTAAAAAAAAAAAAAAATACAAAGAAATTAATTAATTGGCAAACTAAAATGTATAGAAAAAAAATTAGCTGGGCATGGTGGCGCACGCCTGTAGTCCCAGCTACTCAGGAGGCTGAGGCAGAAGGATTGCTTGAGCCCAGGAGTTTGAGGTTACTGTGAGCTAGATTGATGCCATGGCACTCTAGCCCAGGCAACAGAGTTGAGACTCTGTCTCAAAAAACAAACAAACAAACAAAAAAAAAAAAAACAGAAAAAACCACCCAAACCCTCCCATATTCTTCAGCCATCACCCCTATCCCCAGGAAACCATTAATCTACTTTCTGTCTCTATATTTGCCTAATTTGGACTTTTCATATAAATGGAATCCACATATGTGATAAGCAAATTCCTTCTTAAATAGCTTTTTAAGTGGAATAATACTTCAATGCAAAGGAATGAAGCGCTGATGGTGGACCCTCAGACACCTGCAACAGGAATGTGCATGGGGTGCGGGTGGGGAGGGGGCAGGATTTGGAGATTCATATCTGACTTCCCTGTGCATAAGCTATCTTGCCTGTTTTTCTTCTTGTAATGTGCTTAGAAGGGAAAATGTCAGAAGCCAAGCTGCTGCAGAATCCCAGAGAAGGCCAGTGAGTCACCGCGGCCCTGCTGAGCGTTGCATGAAGGCAAGGCTGGGGAATCTCGGCCGGCCGTGGGGCTCCCCTCTGGAGGAGGGGACCAGCTGACTGTGTGGAGGCAGGGCAGGAAGAGACCAAACGTGGCTAATCTGGAGGTGGCAGGTGCGGTGGAGAGAGGGGATGTGATGGTGGAGCCAACGGCTCGTTATTCCTCTTAAAGGAAAGGATCAGTGGAAGGGATAGAGGACCACACAGAGGACAACAGACAGAGGTTGTCCCAAGGCCCTGACTTGTCCTTTAGTCTAGGGGAAACAGTAACCTGTACAGGGAGGAGCCAGGACTCTCCCGTGTTTCCCAAAATGTGGGCCCAGACCTTGCGACTCTTGAGATGATGTGGGTGGTTCACTGCATGCCGGCCCTGAAATAACATTAGATCTCCCACGGAGAATAGGTCCTCCCTTTTTAATTCCCTTTCAGACTTCTTAATTCAAAGAGAAATGATCAACTCAGTGCCTGTGTTTCTAAAACCGTACTTTAACACTTTTTCATTTCACTTTTAAATAAAGAGAGTAGGTCTTAGAATCAGGGTTCACTGCAGCAACGTTATCTTCCTGGGATTTAATCACATTGTTCCGTTTACAGTGAATGTATTTTCTGCGTGAAGTTGGTTTTCCAATTCTGGCAGCGATATAAAGTTTCTGTCTTACACAGAAACTTTTTTTTAAGAGTTTAATAAGTGAGTCAGTGTAAAGAAAAATATTAGTTAAATAACGGTGGTCTGCAGATGGGGCAAACATGGCCATGGTGGTCCATGAAATGATTGAGGCCAGCGAAAACTGACCTGGAGGAATGCTAAGATCAGTTTCAGCTCAGATAACCTGTGACTCAGTGCTCAGAACATGAAACGTGCCATCAAGGCCAGCCTGAGAGTCCTCTGACTTGAGCCAGTCATGGACCCCACGTTGAGGGGTGGCTTCCCCAGCGCCTGGACTTCCCCTATGTAGCTCTGACCCCACTGCACTGTAAGGGCAGTTCACTTGTCTGCCTCTCTCACCAGACATGGAACCAGATATACCTACTTTCCTTATGTCCCCAGTGCCCAGCACCATGCCTGGCACACAGAAGTGCTTGGTATTTATTTATTAAGTGTAACAAAGGAATGAACAGGTGTCTTCCAGGTTATTGCCCTAATACACTGAGTATTACCTGGCACATATATTTATTCATTCATTGCAATACTTACTACGCAGCTACGATGTGCAAAATGCTCTGCCCTTAACTTCCTTGCAATAGCTTTATTTTTAGGCACTAATCAATGTACTTATTGTGCATGGCCATAGTCAAGACACCTATGGCAGTGATACCTATACCAGTGGCAGGGAGAACGTGAACTCTTCTTAAATTTTAAGCAGTGATATTGGAGTCTGGCAGATGTGAGATTGAATCTTGCCTCTGACACCCAATATCTGGGGCAGCCTGGACCATTTTACCTTTTAGAGTAAGAGTCTCTCTGTGTGTAAAGTGGTTGTAATAATATTATCTTGCAGATGGTCCTGAGTCATTTCAGGAAGTGCTTTTGCACGAATGAGATAGTCAGAGTGAGTGAATGAATGAATGGGTGAGGGACGATGGCCTAGCTCAGGTAGGGCATAGCCTGGCTCCCGTCCTGTGGGGCCGGTCTGCTAGCTGAAAATTCAGGATGGGTAAGAGAAATCCTAAGCCCCGAGCTTTGTTTAACCAAGCAAAAAATGGAGCAAACTGGGTGAAAAACCAGAGAGCTAGGAACATTCTCTCCTATGGTGGACCCTGAGGCTTGCTGCTAGACCAGCAGCAGAGGCCCTTGAGCAGGTAACCCGAGGGACAGACCGGCTGCTCCCTGGACTGCTGAATGTCCAACTTGCTCCAAGTCCCTCCCCTCCTCCTCTGGGATGTGGGCAATGTGATGTTGGCATGGTGACCAGTCATCCTGTCCCCCTTCCTCTGCATCCTGAGGTGACAAAGAGGCCCTGAGGAGTAGAATGGAGCCCTGACAGCTCCACAGGCTCAGCAATGGTAGGGAGGGCCGGGTCCAGGGACTGAGGGGCCTGGCACTAACTCCTGCTGTGCGAACAATGGAGCCGTTGCCCTGGTAACCGCACAGGCCTCTCCCGGGGCCTCCAGGCTGAGTCTGGGAAGAGGTGTCCTAAGAAAGGGAGGTGGGAACAGAGGGGGTGTGCCCGTTCTCAGAGCTGTCTGCCCCACAAGGAAGGGTGGCAGGGGGCCCTTCCAGAGAAGATGATCAGAGACGGTTGGCCCATTCTCCAGAGCCACTGAGGGGACCCCACTGACGAGGCAGTGGGCACCTCACTGCAGTATCTGATGAGGACCCCCTCTCATCCCACCCGCCTTTTCCCAGGCCTCCTGAGGGCTAGTTCAGGGTCAGAGACTGTGAAATCAGGACTTGGGGGCCAACAGCAGGCTGGGCCCGAGAGCTCTAACCTTGGGCTTGTCTGGAAAACTCCAGGATGTGTGCGAATGCTGCAGGTGCATGTGGGGAGTGTGGAGCAGGGGGTGGTCGGGATAGGGCCACGTTCTCGGAGCCTGAGAGCGGACCCTTTCCCTGAGAGGCCCCGGGGGCTTTGTATAGGCATCAGCTTCTGGAGCAAGACAGTCCTGGCTTCAGGTCTTGGCTCCGTCACTCTGGCTGTGTGACTCTGGGGAAGTCATTTCATTCCTCTGAGTCTCTGTTTCCGCAGCAGGAGTAAGAGCAGCCGGGGCACGTGCCTGGTGACTAGAGGAGACACCCCATGAACACAGCGGCTCAGTGTGCATTAGCTTCTGTCCCCACCCTGCACAGCCCACTTGTCGCTCCCCAGGCAACTGTGGCTCACAACGCCGGAGGGATCTCCCTGGCTCTACACAAACTGCCCAGATGCCCTATGGACACACGAACGCACCCCTCATTCTCTCCAAAAGGTCCCCCTGTTGCTTAGTAGCTTCCTGAAGAACACAACCTGTGAGGGCCCCGGGCAGTACACACCTCTCTCGTTGTGACGGAGCTGTCTTTCAGAAGGGGTGCTTACAGGTGTCTGTCCTTTGCCTATCTGAATTTTCTCATTTCCCCCTTTAAACTTAGGTTGCTTTTGCCATTAAAAAAAAAAAAAGAAAGAAAAGAAAAAGAAAAAGTTAAGAGGGGCTGCAGCACACCTTGAGAAAGGCCTGAGCGCCCAGAGGCACTGGGCTGGCCGTGCAGGGCCCCAGTGCGTGTCCTGGGTCTTACGCTGGGGCAGAGGCGGGGACTGGGGGTCACCTGCCTCCGCCGGCAGGTTGGCCCCAGGTTCCCACACGCCCACGCCTAGCCCCTGCACAGTCAGCATTCGACACCCTGATCGGGGAGCCTGCGGGGGTGTCGGGTGTTGGGGGGCGGGGGACGAAGGCAAGAGACGCGATTGCAGCCAGACTCCTTGTCCTTTCAGAACGAATGGGTCCCTCTTGTGGCTGCTGTTAGAGCAAACAGGCTGGCGGGAGGGTGCCTGAAGGGAGAGGCGCCCAGGACTCCGAGCTGCTGTGGCCTGGCCCCTGTGTGCCCAAAGTAAAGGTCATTCCTGGCCTGGCCCCCTGAGTCTAATTGGAGCTGCCTTTAGCTAAGGAAGAACCTTGTTGAGGGTGAAATGCAGCCATACACGCTACACTGTCCAAGATGCTGAGCTGAGCGGGGGCCGAGGGGGGAGCTGGCTGCAGGGATCTCGCCTGCAGAGGTAATCTCAGAGTGAAGAAGCTCACACAAGTAGTTCACATACTATTTCTGGAAAATCGATTAGGTCACAGCCCTAGGCGGGGCTCATTGTGGGGGCTTGTGGGCAGAAACCGAGAAAACCATACTTGTTGTCCTCTAGTGCCTTAAATCTAGGTGGTGTGCTCACTCCAAACAGAGGTTCTTAACCTGGGATCCTTGGACCAGCTTCAGGGGGTCCATAGGCTCCCTGAAATTCTATGCTATATAAACCCGTGAGCATTTTTCCGGAAAGATGGTCAGTGCTTCCATCAGGTTCTGGAAGGATTCAAAAGAGAAAGAACCACAGCTAAAGTAAACGAGATCAGAATATTCTCATCCCACGCTGTATGGGCCCCTTCAAAATAGTCACCTTGGGAGGGGGCAGACATGCTCACAAGGCATCATCTTTCCTCCCCTCTGGGGCTCCTTTGAGCTGTCCTCAGGGACAGCTTTAAAACTATGAAAGAATCTCAGGCTGATTTCTTCCTGACCACATTTCACTTTCATCCTCAGAGTGACCCAGCTTGATCACCCACCTTAGTCACCAGCTTTGGATCCAAATGACTGTTAGCTGTTTCCAAAAATTCCATCCACCTTAACAAGGCAGAGATTTGTCACCCTCAGGAGTATTCAAATGAACATG
The DNA here is from genome assembly GCA_963574885.1 of Lepilemur ruficaudatus. Lineage (NCBI taxonomy): Eukaryota > Metazoa > Chordata > Mammalia > Primates > Lepilemuridae > Lepilemur > Lepilemur ruficaudatus. The sequence continues at coordinate 38,620 of CAUYRT010105268.1, read as the reverse complement.
ACGGCATCACTGCAGGAGTTCCTGAAACTTCCTTCAGAACTTAGACTGGGAAAAGAGCACAGAATAGTCTTTGGAGATGACTACTTTATAGGGTCTGATAGGTCAGTAAATAGTCAGCCAGGTGACTTTATAACGATGAATTGTCACCATCACAGATTAATTAGCAATACCCAGAAGGTGAGATAATGGAATGTGTAGAGGAAGTCAGAGCATGGAGAGGTCGTGGTGACCAGGAATGTGCCATCAGTCAGACAGCTTTTAAGGCATATTTACTGAGCTCCGCTCTGGGATCTAGATGAATAAGGTAGGAGCTCCCAGTATAACAGAGGAGACAGACACTCAAATAACCAACTATACAACCTTGTGGAAATATGTTATGACAGAAGGATATACAAGGCACTATGTCCCTTGAGGAAGTGACACCCCAAAATTCGCTCAAAGTCACACTAAGTTCACCCATAAGTGACTGATACTTGCAGAGCTGTGGAGTGAACAGAGAGCACAAAGTGAATACTCTGTGTATTTGGCCCACTGAAGGCAAAGCTTGGAAGAAGGTTGTGGTTCACTGTGTTAACGGTCCCAGTTCTCCAGTCCTCACTGTGTCCTTGCCCTTTGCCATGTGACTTCGCAGCACTCTCCCAACAAGGGCAGGTTGGAATTCCCTGCCCCCCTGGCATTGGGATATTAGCAGACATGTGATTTGGCTTGTTCTCTAGCACCCCTGCTGTTGCCATAAAAAGAATATTCTGAACCAGCTGGCTAGTCCCAGGAAGAGAATGAGAGTTATGTAGAGCAGAGCTGCCCCAACTAAGGTTTTCCAGCCAAGTCCAGCCTAGAGAAGAACCTCTAAGCCACCTCCAGATGCAGAAGTGATCCCCAAAAAATCAGCAGAGCCCCTGACCCCCATTTGAGCCCAGCTTTGATCAGCCTACTCCTTCCTTGTCAACCCAAAGAAAGGTAAAATACAAAAATAAATGACTATTGTTTTAAGTCACTGAGTTTTGGGGTATTTTGTTACACAGTGATAGCTAACTGATACAAGGCCCTTTAAACAGAGATTTCAGTAAATTTTTCCTTGTCCAGTTATCTAAAAGGCCAGGTTCTGGTCACAGGAAAGTCATTCATCATTCAGTGAATGGATGTAGCACCTACCATCTACTGTGTTCATGGTGCTATGGCAATTAAAATGTCCATAAGAAGCTTCATATCCAGTAGAGGAGATGACATAAGGATATAACTACAGAGAATGCAGCATGTGATTAAAGTCTCACAAAAGAGATCAGATGAGGAGCAAAGAGAGTTAGAGCAATTGCTTCCAAGAGAGAAGGTGATCAGGAAAGCTAGGATTTTAATAGGCAGTGGAGAAAAGAATGGATATTCCCCATGGAGGACTTTGAAAGCCAGGCATCGGGATTGGGCCTTATTCCTCAGGCAGGTCACTCTCACTTTGCTGGCCAAACAGCTCCTTCCAGAAGCAATACACTCCCAGGCAGCAAACCTTCCTTCCAAAAGCACAAGAAATGCAGATTATGTCACAAACCTCAGAGAAAATGTTCCATCCGACAAAACTTTACTCAACACTGTGCCGGGTGCCAGGCACTGCATGGTGACTAAAACCCAGTCCTGACCTACAGGGGTACTGGGGTTGGGGGAGGTGGGTAGACACACACGGGAGCCCATTGTTATAGCCATATGACGGGTGCTTCTGCCAAAGTGAACACCAGGCACTGTGGGACCCACAGGAGACAATGCATCACCCTGCTTGGTGAGAATAAAGAGGGATTCCTGGAGATGGCAGAAAGAGAGCTGAGCTGAGTCTCAAGGGGTGGGGAGATATTTTCCCAGAAGACATAGGGTGAGAGACATCAGGAGAAGATACTGGTGTTGACTAGCGTTCTGTCCTTGAACACTGTTTCTCCTCACTCCATTCACCCTCATGCCACCATCTCCTTAGCCCCATGGCTTCAAGCACCTTCTAGATGTGGATGGCTTCTTGAGCTATGTCTCCTCAGAGCTTCTGAGCCACGTCAGCTGCCTCCCAGGCTTCACTGCATGGGGGCCCCATGGTACCTCAAAACCAGCCTGTTCAAAACGGAGCTCCTCATTGTTCAGCCCCAAACCTGAATTTTCCTTTGAAATTTTCCCGCCCAGTTACTCAAGCCAAAAATATGGGGCTCATTCTACGCTTTTCCCTTTCCTACACCTCACAGCCAATGGGTCGAAAGTCCTCTCCATTCTGTCTCTCTCTCCCTCTTCCCCCCTTATGGTGGTAAATACACATATAATACAAATTTACTGTTTTAACCATTTATCAGGGCACAGTTCAGTGGCATTAAGTGCATTTACGTTGCTGTGCAACCATCACCACCATCCATCTGCAGAACATCATCCCATGCTGAACTCTGCATCCCTTAAGCAGTAACTCCCCAGTTCCCTCTTCCCCCAGCCCCTGGTAATCTCTATCCTACCTTCCGTCTCTATGATTTAGACCATTCTCAGAACCTCACGTGAGTGGAATCACACAGTATCTGTTCTTTTGTGTCTGGCTTATTTCACTTAGGGTAACAGCTTCAAGGTCCGTCTATACTGCTCAGGACAAAGAAGTTCGTTTTGAAAAGCTGGAAGATATAAAGCAGGTTCTTTCTAGACAGGAGGAGGAAACAGAAAGCAGTTCAGGGTGAAAGAAGAGGCCAGGAGTCCGGGCAAGGTGATGGCAAAGCATACAGTTGGCAGCAACAGAAGTGGTGTTCCTCCCGGGGACGCCACAGCCACCTGGCTGCGGATGGGGCCAGGCTGGAGGGTGGAATTGAGAAAACCCCTTTGCCTCTTCCTACTCCCCAATCTCACTGCCAAATACTCTGACTTGCACGCTTTACCCTGGTGCCCAGATGCCAATGGAAAAGAAAGACAGGGGAAGGGGAAGAAACTCTGATTAACTAAATCTTTTTCTTAAAGCAACTACTCTCTGAACTGGACAGTGAATGAGATAATACTTAAATTTAGCTGAAAAGACACCTATTAAATTGGACGGAGTATCCTGAACTGAGAGAGAGAGTCAGAAGAGGGCCTCGAGAACAACCGAAGTTGAATTCAGTTCCGGTTCCGTTACAGGAACGGAAACGTATGACTTTTGACCTCTGCCACGGAAACAATTAAGATCATTATCGCCAGGTTAGCGCTATCTGCAGCAAGGAGATGGATGGGCTGCTGGGGTAGACAGGCCCAAGGAAGCTTATTTCAAATCATGTCATGGCCAGGGAGGGTCCCTTGGAGGAGGTGACTCTTGGTCTGAGCCTCGAAGGATAAGAAATGGCCCGGAGGACGGCCAATGTGAGAGTTCCAGGCAGGGGGAAGTGCACATGAAGGCCTGGAGCTAGCAAACAGTTCAATATGTCTCAGAAACTGAAAAAAATCCAGTGCAAATGGGATGCAGGAATGAAGGAGAGAACTTGACCTTCCAATGGGATTATAACCCCCCACCACTTCATGTTCTCTAATGATCCCTCACACATTTCAAAATACAGCTCAGATTCCTCAGCTCTGAGCCTCCTTACCTGGCTCCTCTGGCCTCATCTTCCACCACTGTGCTCGGCCAGCTCCCATCAGCATGGTCGCCCTCAGGAGCCCAAACACACCTGGTCCTTCCCTTTCTCTGCCTTTCCTCCTGCCTGGGACACCATGCTCCCTCTCCTCTACCTGCCTAATTCCCTTCCTGTGCTTAAGGACCCAGCTCCTGCCAGCTCCTCCAAGAAGCTTCTCTGACCTTCCCAGGTTGAGGGGGACCACCCCCTCCTTTGTGCCGTTCCTGTTCTTTCTGGAGACTGCCACTGTTCCCTCCGCTAAGACTGTTTGCATGTCTTTCTCCCCATGGCATCGCTTGCTTCTGCCAAGGGGGCAGGGACCAAGTCCTATTCATTTTTGCATTCCCTGTGTTTACCTGGTAGGTGCTTGTGTATGCACTGATGTCTCTCAAAGCTTTTCTGCATCCCAGTTCTTGCTCCTGAGCATTAGATCTGTACCTCTACCTGCCTCCCAGAGACGTTCATGCAATTGGCCTAGAGTGGTGGTTCTGGAGCCACAGGTGCGCATTGGAATCAGCTGGAGCCAGTTCACACTGCTGCAAGGGACCATTGTGTGCATCTCTCCCCAACTCCGCATTGGATGTTTAGTGATGTCAGACTGGTGGCTTGAAATCAGCCATGGAGGGATTATTTACAGCCAGGAACTGGCAAACACTACAAATCAGGGCTCCATCCTGCCCCTAGAGAGCCAGCTGTTAAACACTGACCAGCACACCACTGGCTGGAGGGCACTAGAGGGTTTATTACAACCCATATTGCTGGGCTTGCCCAGAGTCCCTGAGTCAGTAGGGCTCGAGAATTTGCATTTCTAACAAATTCCCAGTGACACTAATGCTGTTGGTTTGGGGAGCACAGTTTGAGAACCAGTGGCCTACAGGTGCCTCAAAGTCATGTCCAAAATTAAAGCCATCATCTTCCCCTGAGACCTGCTCTTCCTCCTGCGTTCTGTGCTGCAAGGAAAGGCAACACCATCCACCCAGTTTCCTAAGCCAGAAACCTGGGATCAGCTTGATGCTTTCATCTCACTCAGCTTCTGTGGCTAATGAGCATATCAGGTCCTGGCAACTCTCCTTCATCAGCCTCCTCTAATTCTTCATCTTCTGCCCCTCTCCAGAGCCCGGGCCCCCCTGTGCTTTCTCTCTCCTCGTCAGCATGCCCCACCCGCCTCTGGGTGGGCACCAGCTCTCTTCCTCACCCCCTACAGTCAGGGCGGTCCTGTGAAGTGTCAGCCCAATCACATTATTCCCAGCCTCAAAGGCGTCAGTGGCTCCCCATTCACTGTCTCCAGGGGTGCTTCTGCCTGGAGCTCCTGTCCCTTGTCCTCAGCTTCATTTCCTCCTCTCCCCTAGAAACTCTTCCTAACCCCGGCCCCACCCCAGGGTGGGGACCCCAGGTGCTGGGGTCTCTCCTAAGGCTCCTCACGCCTTTCCTTGTCCCATTGCAGGGCCGCTAGCCCCACAGCCCCCAGCTTCCTCTCCCTGCCTGCCTCATCCTTTTCACTGCAGACTCACGAGGGAGGAACTGAATTGGTTCGTTTTTAAAAAATCTCTTTTCCTCTGTGCTTACCACCGAGTCTGGCACACAGCAGGCCCTTGTCTTGGCTCGGGTCACCCCAGAAGACGCCTCTAAGAATTCAAGGGCAAGCCATTTATTTGGGAAGTGACCCGAAGGAACACCAGTGGGGACAGGGAAGCAGAGAGAGCTGGTGAAGACTGTCCCATCAGGTCAGCTGCCCCCACGTGCTCCCGTGACCAGAACCGACTGCCTCCGGCGGCAGAAGCGGGTGCGGAAGGATTCGGGTAGGCGCGGACGGCTCGGGAGTGATCACTGATTGATAAGTAGATCTGAAGGAAAGGGATCCCCGGTGAAGGTGACAGCATGTGCAAAGGCACCAGGTCTCACGTTGGATGGGACCTGCAGCTGGCCTCATCATACCTCCAAGTGCTCTCTTGGCCAGAAGAGCCGGGGCCTGTCCCATTTCATACCCAGTTTCATCTGCAGCCCTAAACCCCAAGTCCCATCCAGCCTCGAGGAGCAATAGTTAATTCTTAAGAAAGAGATGAGGAGAGGTCCGCTTCCGGGGACCCATGCTTTAGGGCCTTCTGCAGGGGCGTGCTCTAGGGATGAGTTCCATTTCAGACACCTAGAGTCTGGAAGGTGGTGCGTTTGGGCCAGAGTTGGAGCTCGTGGTCCAGGGTAGCACTATTCCATCATTGGCACTGTTCCTGACGCGGCAAATGTTTCATAGCTGCACTGGCCAATGCAGGAGCCACTGTGCATGCTGAGCACGTGAAATGTGGCTAGTGCAAGTGAGGGACTGAAATTTAAGTTGTCTTCAATTCTAACGCATTTCTGTGTAAACGTCCGTAAGCACTCGTGGGTAGTGGCTGTGTACTGGACAGCGCAGGGCTAGGGGCTCTCCACCTCTCTTTTGGCTTCTCCGTCCTCGGCAGCTAGCGACTGTGAGCTCCGCTGATGGTGAGGATCACTCTGCCTAAAGACAAATCGCCTGGAATGCTATGGATTCCTCCCTTTAGTTGCTGAGTTTGGTCATCAGAGCCTCAGCCTTGTGTCCAGCTGCCACCTGCAGGATTTGGAGAGCAATGCGCAGAAGGCGTAGTGATCCTTTATCCCTGAGCTAGAGACTGCTGGGGCCTGGCAGCATCTGAGCTCCCTAATCCTCCCTAACCTCACTCCAGGGGGGCCCCTCTCTGTGGCACCTGGCTGTATGACTGGTGAGAACACCTTGGGGTGCATTCTCAAAACTCTGGGAGAGGACTTAGTGGAGAAGATCCAGATTCTCATTAGCCATTTTTATAAAGTTAGCATGTGGTAGGGGTCTGGCTGGGCCTTAATTTTAACAGAGGTTTGAGTCTATGTTGGTTAATTTTATGTGTCAACTTTAGTAAGGCGTGGTGGCACGTGCCTGTAGTCCCAGCTAGTTGGGAGGCTGAGGCAGGAGGATCGCTTGAGCCCAGGAGTCAGTTAGAGGTTGCAATGAGCTGTGATGATGCCATGGCACTCTAGCCTGAGTGACAGAGCGAGTACCTGTCTCCAGATAAATAAATAGATAAGTAAATAAATAGTGCCAACTTGCCTGGGACAAAGGGTACCCAGATATCTGGTTTAACATTGTATCTGGGTGTCTGTGGGGTGTTCCTGGGGAGGACTGAGTAAAGCAGGTGCCCTGATGTGGGAGGGCACCATGCAATCCACTGAGGCCTGAACAGAACAAAACGGTGGAGGGAGGTTCTGTCTACCTGACTGCTTGGGCTGGAACACTGATCTGCTCCTGCCCTCGGTGTTCCAGGTTCTCAGGCTTTCAAACTTGAACTTCACTCCATCCACTCCCTGGCTCTCAGGCCTTCGAGCTACACCACCAGCTTTTCTGGGTCTCCAGCTTGCAGACAGCAGATCATGGGACTTCTAAGCCTCCATGATCACATAAGCCAATTCCTTATGATAAATCACATATATTTATATATACATGTATGTGTGTGTATATGTGTGTGTGTGTATATATATATATATAATCTCCTATTGCTTCTGTTTCTCTGGAGAACCCTAATATAGTGCACATTTCCAAATAATAAAATGTGCCTCCCCAAAGGAGCTGGACATTTTCAGAGAAGCTAGGCTTTCTGCCACAGGTGCCTACAGAGATTTTGGGGTTGAGGGCACCACCCAACTCTGGAGGGGGTGAATGAGTCTGCTCTTAAGGTAGTGTGTTTGAATGCCTTTTTCTGTTTCAGCCCTCCTGGTGGATGTAATTCATGTCCATCAGTAGCAATGCTTCTTGCACAGGATTCATGCCCAACAGGGAGGATTCCATATCTGGGGGTAAAGGTTATGGCCTCCCAAATTTCCAGCTGCCACAGCACATGGAACACACACTGGAATCCCCCACCTCCAACTCCAACACATAAAAAGGCAGGATACAACATTTTGAGAAATAGAACTAACTCAACATCAAGAAAGAGAAATTACCAGGTATCAGCAATGGAGTGGGAACTGGTGCTGCACAGCCCATAGGGCCTGAGAATTACTACAGGCTTGAGGAGCTGGGGTCTTAGGCTGCATGTACGGACAGGAATTAGGCCTCATGGATGGCTGAGAGATGGAACTAGGCTCTATGTGAGGCCAGGAGCCGGGAGAAAGACATAAACCAGAAAGCCCCTGTCCACTGAGTAAAAATATTAGGACTCCGAGCTTCCCACCTGTGGGAAAGTGGAGTCCTAATTCACAGCCTCCATACAGCGTGGAAACCTCCAGTTGAGAAACTAACATAAAAATGTGTTTGGCCTTTAGGAGATGCAGCAGAGACACCCTAAAAACTTCCTTATGGGGAGGTGTCTTCAACCCCACATAATAAGTGAGATCACCTCAGGCATTAATGCCTGGGGAGTAAAGACAAAAAATATAAAATATATGAGGAAGTTCAGCACCACTCATTTATTGATTGATTCATTCATTCAACAGTTTTCTCTGGACACCTACTATGCACCAGGGCTCATCAGGCTACCAGTCAGATCCAAATCTTGCATCTTTAGAGCTTATGTGCTGGTTGGGGGTAACAGATGATATAAGTAGCATACATAGCAGACTCAGTAATGGTAGAGCTATGAAGAAAAGTAAAGCAGGAAAGGAGATTGGGGAAGCATGGAGGAGGATGTCACAATTTAAAATATGATCAGGGAAGCCTTGCAGAGAAGGTGGTGAGAAGGTGAGCCAGGTGGGATATTTGGGAAAAGTGGATTTCAAGCCAAGGGAACAGCAAATGCAGATGCCCTGAAACATAAGCATGACTGGAAGTTTCAAAACACAACTGGGAGGTCATTGTGGCTGGAGAATAGTAAGCCAGAGGGAGCATGATAAGAGATGAAGCCAAAGAGGCAAGCCAGATTGTGAAGTATTTTTCTTTTTCTTTTCAGGGTTTTATATGTTATTGCAAGTCAATGGTTTTAAGAGAAGAATGACATGATGTGACTTATGATTAGGATTTTTTTTGACTTGAATAATGATATGGAGGGAGTTGCTATTAACTCAGATGGTAAGATCAAAGTTAGAGAAGAATTTTAGGGGGAGATAACGAATTCCATTTTGTACAGAGCACATGAAGATATCAAGTAGACAGTTGGATAAATGAGTTTGGAGTTAATAGAGGGTATCTATGTTGGACATATAAATTAGGAGGGCACATGCATTGAGACAGTATATGAAACCATGTGACTAGATGAGATCACTAAGAATGTGAGAGAATATAGAGAGGAGTGGTGATCCAAAGACTGAGAACTGGGAGGCATTACAACATTATGGGGTCAGGCAGCCCACACACCCAACAAACAGGAAAACTCATTCCTAATGAACTAGAACTAATAAATCAATGTGAAAAGTAAGTATGTGAATATTAAAAGAAAGGCTAGCATCCATAACACAAGGAGAGATTATGAAACATGAGCAGGCATATATGATGAAAAATAACCAGATAGAAATCCTATAAGTGAAAAATGTCATGATTGAAATAAAAATATCAATGGATGGGTTAAATAGTAGACTAGACACAGTTGAAGAGAGAGTCAGTGAATTGGAAGATAAAATGGAAGAAATCCACCCAAAAAAGAAAAATTTCTTCTTAAACAAAATAGGTATTTCTATTAAGTGCTTTTTTGGGAGGAAAGCTTCCCACCTTAAACCCTAAGAGGCAATGTCCTAAGCAGTCAAGCTTTTAAATCAGGGTCCTGAAATCAAACACAACTCTTGACAGAAAAGAAAAGGTAATTTATTTCTAGAATTGAAGAAATTTTAGTGGCAGGATTGAAGGCCCCTGCTAATAAGAAGAACTAACATTTATTGGTTGATTAGTGTGTGCCTGTTTCTGTTCAAAGTGATTTACGTGAGTCAGGAGCAGTAGGTGGCTCAGGGGTGGGGCTGAGGGGACAGGTAGTAATTCTGTAGATTGAGAGCAACTTCTGCATGCACCTGCTGGCGTTCTCCCTGATTTAGTCTTCCCTCTCCTTTTCAGTAGCTCCCATTCCAAATATCTTCTCCCTATTGTTGCTATAGCTTCTTAGCATATTGTTGGGTCTGTTCCCCATCAATTCAATAGTTCAATAACTGTTTTTTTAATCAAGCAACTTCATTGTGCCAGGTTTATATGTTGTAAAAGAGGACACATTGATTAGACATGGAGCTAAGTGTCTGATGGGAGACAAGATACTAATCAGTTCACTTCAATACAGTGTGATGACTGTCACCATAGGGATTATTGCAGGTGCCACAGGAGCACGGCATCCTGAGAATGATGTATCAGAAAACCAGTAGAATTAAGTTAAGTGAAAAAATGGGGGGAAGAATGCAAGGAGTTGACCTTTCAGGTGGTGGGAACAGCATGATCATAGGCATGGAAATGTGGAAGTTTGGTGCATGTGGGAAACACTAAGTTGTAGCCTGAAGTGTAAGCTGGGAGGTGGCTCTCCATTTCACTCTGGACAAAGTCTAAACTCTTTAGCTCTGCTTATGATGTCTTTTATGATCTGGCCCCAACCTAATCTTTAACCACCTACCTCATCCACCTTCTAGTCTCCTACCATATTGAACTATCTGCAGTGGCCAGCACAGTGTGTGGCACATAGTAGGCATTCCATACATGTTTGTTGAATGAATAAATGAGTGGCAGCAGAAAGGCACAGGAAGGCACACAGGGGCTGAGCCATGAAGGACTTTGCTTGGAGTGTCCACACTGAGGTATGTGCATCTAGAAAAGGCTACACTGTTTCAGAGGACTCAGATATTCATCAGAGAATTCAGTTTCTGAGTCTTCAATGTTCAACCTTCTGCTGGAGTGGACTTTGTGTCCTCAGATTATCTCAGTCTTGTCTTTTCAACTAGATTGTGACTCTTTGAGGGCAGAGACCATGTCTAATGTCTCATCCAGTGTTAGACGTAGTAAGTAGTGAATTAAATCTATTTTTTTTTATTTGTAGGAAGAGCTGGAATTGCCTCTTTGCATCTCCACAGGGAGGAAAAACATGGGATTGGATATAGGAATGCCTGTCCAACCACTAGAGTAACCACAAATGCTGAACTTAGAATCTAGTTTCTCCTGCTGCTGGCTCAAACATTGCTTGGGAGGCAACAGCAGGCACCAGTGTCAGGGTGGCATCCCTGGAGGCCCAGGAAAGGGCATGTATTCCCTGAACCTGGCTACACCAGGGTTGTCCCACCTTCTCCCCAGCCCGTGGCATAAGGCTGTTGGGCAGTGATGGATAAAATAGGCTCTGTGAGGTTCACAGGAGTTCAGGCACTTTCCTCTATTAGCCTGATTGAGTCAGATTGAGAGCAGGGAGCCTGAGGCAGAAGGATAGAGCTTTATTTTTTGCAAATTCAGCAGCAAAGCAGCAAGATATTTCGCTTCCCTGAGATTGGTTTCCTAAAAAATTATGAGATGTGGGTGGAAAGCCCTCAGAACACCAACAGCAGGAAGCAGAGGAATGTACCAGTTGCGTTGCTTGTCAATCACTTAGCATTTACCGAGTACTCACTATATGCTAGGGCTGCATTCAGTGCTATGAGACACAGACTTGTGACATGTGAACACAGACAGGAGAGACAAGGTCAACACACCTGAAAGCAAACGGAAAAATTCAGAATGAAGTCCTTAGTAGAAATAATTTATACATGGAAGCTGTATGGTAGAGGAGTTAAGAGCAACAATTTGGGGCTAGGCAAACCTGAGCTTGGTTTGAATCTGAACTCCACCAGATACTGCGTGATTATGAGCCAGTTACTTCACCTCTGAGCCTTGGTTTTCTCATTTGTGAAATAGAGACTGCATTGTCTGCCTATTTTGTACTTGTGAGGACTCAACGAGATAATGGATGTCTAGCATGCTGGTCAGAAGTGCCAGCTCTAGTTAGGCTGCTTGGGCTCAGATCTCGATTCCATCATGTCCTTCCTAGCTGTGGCCTTGGGCAAGTTACTTAATCTCAGTTTCCGATTTCCCATTCTAAAATCAGGATAACAGTATGTACACTACTGGGTTGGCATGAGGCTTAAATGAGTTTTATCTCACATAAAGCTCTTAGAATAATCTTGGAACATAGTAAGAGCTCAGTAAATCTTGGATGTTTCTGACACCACATGACCTCCTGCCTGGCTCAATGAATGGAAGCTGTTATAATTATCAGAAAGATGTAGATCAGTCAGTGTTATCAGGAAAAGCTCAGGACAAAGAGGCCTAGAAGGGGAGTAGAAATCAGAAAGGAAGGAGGAAGGCACATCTGATGGGGAACAGATTACGTAAAAGCTTTGGAAATTGGACAGCGAGGCTGGCCTGACCAGAGGCTATGCCAGGGAGGAGTTGGATGGCTGGGTCTTGTTTAAAATTAACTCTAAAAGATTCTTTAAAATATTTAGTTTCTACACCATGGTGCCAATAACAATAGCCACCCCTTACCGGGCACTTGCACGGTGCTAACTGCTTCATATTTATCTCCTCTAATTCACACAGCAATTCCCTGAGAAAAGTAGTTCTTATCAGTCTTTTATTAGTTTCTTTCAGTGAGAAAGAAATTCAGCTCAGAGCTAAATGACTTGTTCAAGATCTCCTTGCCAGGAAGAGGCAGGACTAAGATTTGAACTCAGGTTTGTTGAACCCAGTCTGGGGTTCTCTGCAACAGGAACCGTCCCACCACAAAGAAGTCACTACAGGCTCCAGAAGGCCAAAGTTCTGGGGGAAGTCACATAGGGGCTCTGAGGCCCCTATGTATGTGGAACAGAGGGACACTAACAGCCACCTGTTATACTGGAGAGCTGGGCTCCAAGTTCCACTCCCAGCAAGTTGGTTCCAGTGTCTTAGTCCAGTGCAAGTCAGACCTTTAACCTGTTTTCTGAGCAAGCTCCATAGAGTTCTGGGATGGCAGCAACAGGGCAGGACAGTTACAAGGCAGGGGTGGGAAAGACAGTTGCCTGGGGCCTGTTGGTGCCTGTCCTCACCTGCCTGCCTTTGCGTCAGCACAGGGCTCTGACATGACCCGCCCTGCAGGAGGTACACACACGTGGCCACACAGCGCAGCTTCCCACCACACCTGATTTGAAGCAGCATCTGAAATCAGCCTGGGAACGAGGCTATGGAAGCAACTCCCAATCATTTCAAAGTAAAGTCAAGCTCTTTCCCCTTCCTTTCAGATAAGGAGATTCATGCTTGCCCCCGACCTGTATAAAACCGATTTGAAGCTGCCTTGTTCAGTGCTGGCTGACTGTTCCTACTTTTAAAAAGGTCCAGAGCAGGAAAATAGTTGCTGACACAGAAACCTACAAGTGAATATTATTGCAGCTTTATCATAATCTCCAAAAGCTGGAAACGGCCCAGTGTCCTCCAAAAGGCGAACAAACGATGGAACACTATTCAGCAATAAAAAGGAATGAATGAACGGCTGATACACGTGACGTGGGCGAATCTCAAGTGCCTTATGTTAAGTGAAAGAAGTCGAACTCCAGAAGCCACATAGGGCCTAATTCCACTTATATGACAATATGGAAAAGGAAAAACTATAGGGACAGGGAACAGAGCTGTGGTTGCCCAGGGTTAAGGGGCAGCGGTTGACTACAAAGGGGTAGCAAGAGGGGTTCTTTTTGGGGTGATAGTTTTATCTTGATTGTTGTGGTGGCTGCATGACTCTAAGCATTTGTCTCAACCCATAGAAACGCACACTAAAGAGTGAATTTCATTGTATGTAAATTAAAAAATAAAAGAACTGTTGAGAGTTTTAGGAAAACAAGTTGTGGTGAGAAGGGGAAGCAGGAAACTGTACCCACATCAATTTATAAGGATCCCCCTAGTGAATGAGGCTCACTTTGTTAAGTAACAAATGAGCTTGCTGTCCTAAAAATACATCTGATAACTATAATTACTTGGACTTTAGGTGCAAAAAGGGCAGAGAGTTCACAGGTTATGTCTGATCACTCAGCTACTTCTAAGAAATTACACGGTCTGTGCTAGAACCAAACTCTCCAAGCTCAGTGAGCCAATATTTTAGATGATCGGTGTCTGATAATGTTCTAGGAAAGCCCACACAATGCTGTCTTCAGTGGCATCTGTCCCAAAGGAAACACTCAACTTAGTATCGGTTTGACTCTGCCCCAGGCTCTCCATGGAGCTTGCTTGGATGAACTTTAGGATCAGGGCTTACCCAAGGGGGTGTCACTTTGTGGCTTATTCTTCCTTTTCTGGGAAGGTCAATGACAGAGCAAACTCTGAACATGTGCTGACTGTGAATCTTTCCTGGTTAAGTGTATCAAGCTAATAAGTTCGCCAACATAAAACCTAGTGATGGATTGTTTCTCCTGCCTTGCTGTTGTGGGAAGAAAGGAAGGTGCAGACAGCCTAAGACTTGGGCAGATCAGATCCAGAGTTACAGCTGGGTTTTAGAGCTGTCCACATTAGCCAAGTTCTAAAGAAAAATCACACTATAAACCTATTTGCTCATAAACAACTTTTATTTTTGTTCTCAGTATGTGCCCTTGAAGATTCCCAAATGTTGGAGTTGCTGATTCTCCTGGGACCAAAGGTAAAAGCATTGTACGGAAACATTCAACCCTGGCTCATTTCTCTCCCCGAGGAGCTAAGTCTGAAGGCCTCAGAGAGAGGGAGCTGACACTCACACCTTATTCCGAGATGGGTAACACAGTGAACAAAGAATTAGTAAAACATGGACTCAGTCTGTAGAGGGCTTCAAATATACATATTCTATATATATAAACCTGTTATATAAGATTTCAACGTATTGGTTTCTTTGTGATTTGTAATTAAAGTACAAATGATAAAGATGTCGCACACTGCTGATTTCCCCTTCTCAGCCCCCCTCCCTCCCCAACATAAATAACATTACAAAGGTCAGGTGATCCTAAGAGTTTTTGTTGTTGTAAATAATTTTGTTTGTAAAATCATTTTCCCCTTTTCCCCCTGCAAACTACCTCTGAGAATTTGTAACATAGCAGCATGGGACGGACAAGACTGGGGACGGCATGGAGATCTAACGGCGAGAGTGCAGGACATCGCTTCTCACTGACTGGCACCAAATGGGCTTTTGCATTTCCACTGACAACAGAGGCTACGACAGGAAGCTGAGAATGTGCAATGTGGTTTCGTTCTCCTCCAAAGAGGAGGCCGGCTGGACCACTGAGAAAAGCCCTAAAGGCATAGAGGTTTTGGAAACAGAGCACAGCTCCAGAAATGTCTTGGCTCAGTATTTACATAGTATCTTTAAGCTGCATTTTCCTTTTAAGAAATGTTTCTGAAGATGCCTCTTTTGAGGTTGGTTGGGGGAAAGAAGGAACTTAAAAAACATAAACAAACCAATTCCCACGTATGTAAAAGTCCTGTTATAAGTCTTACTCAGGTATTTTCAAACACATCATTAAAAGTAGATACTGACAATGATTGGTTTCTTTTCTTATTCTTTTTTTAAGAGCATGAGTAAAGGGAAAGAGAGAAAGAAGTACATTAAGGAGAACGCCGCCCCTTCTTCAGCATTAAGTGACACTGGATGGTCTGGATTCGGTTCTTGGCTGGGACAAACTCAGGCTGCAGCTTCAGCGTTGATTCGTACCACACCAGCGCTTTTTCAAATTCCTCCTGTGAGGGACAGAGACAAATGTGAGAGCGATGGCACCGCCAGACTACGTATATACCGTGACCTCTTTTTTCTTGAAAAGCACCTCTGTGCTAGTGACAATCCTGCAGCATTTTCTCAATGGATCTAAGTCTCTTTGGAAAACTCTGAGGCTCCTCTGGGAGGAGACAGCTGCTTCCATCCCCAGGGCACATCACAAAGAAAACTACAGCAGAGCCCAACAACTAAAACGACACAGATCAGCTTTTACAAACCCAGTGACAGGAATGGTTGTGGCAGTAATAAGAACTAACGTTACTGAGTACCTGAAAATGTGCCAGGCACCGTGCTAGATGCTTTATGCAATCCTTCCATTTAATCCTCACAGAAACCTCTAGAACCATGCCTGGCAAATGCTCAATATGCATCTGTCTAAACTTTCTACTGTAGCTGGAAAGATGGAAGTACAGTCAGGTATTTATGTGACTTATAAATTTTGAATAGATTTTTATTCTCTCTAACATTTAAAAATACTGATAGGGCTTGGGAAATGATCACTGCCATACTGAAGATGTTATTCTTTTTCTTAGACTAATACTCTCAAAGAAGAGCCCAAACACACAACTCCTCATTCACAGTAGCAAATGTCACATTTATTGAGGGCAAAAACAGATTCTTCAATTTTAAGAAGCAGATACGGAAATCTGCACATTCAGCAGTATCTACCTGGCAAAATTATACTTCCTGCCTCTGAAGTCAAGGATGAGCCATAAAGCTTGCAGCCCAGGGCTGCTCACTCTATTAGCTGTTATTGAGAGCATCTTGGGACTAGCCCCATGTGTGACACCATGCTTTAGATGAAAGCGAGAGGCATGATGCTCATGCTAAAATCGATGATGACAGCTTTTGGGGGTATCCCTGGGATTTTCAGTTCTGAAACAGGTCTTTGTTTCGGACCAGAATAAGGAATATGGATGATGACTTTGCCATTTTCTCTGTAAATGGTATCCCATGAAACCAGTGGAATTTCATCATTCGTTCACTGCTTGGTGAGCACCTGCTGTGTGCCAAACACTGTGATGTGCTGGGAATAGGGAGATAAAGAGGAGCCTTACTGCTGAGGGGCTTGTAGTCTAGAGGGAGAGACAAACACTTAAACAAAAAATTATAAATCAAGGTGAAAATACAGCAAGAGAAATATGCACAGCGTGTCATGAGTGCATTGACAGGTACCTAATCCAACCTGGACACTCAACAGTGTCTACATGGAGTGTTAGGAGAGGTTTCTTGGAGCAGGTGCGTCTCCAGGAAACTGTAGGTAAATTTGATTTTACTATTAGTGTTAAACGCAAGGTGAGGAACTATAGAGCTGCAAATACTTAGATGGATTTCCTGTATTTAAAAAAAGAAAAACAAAAACCTCCCCATCCCCTTATCCATAAAATACACCCTTGGTGGAGACAGCAACTTTAGACATAACATTGGAGGATAGTGGCACATTCAAAGAAATTTTGAAATCAAAGATGTGCCACAGCAGAATCAGTATGTTCTGCTCACACCCCCCCATCTCACCATCGCCACGTAGACGTTGCCCAGCGTGAAGTGGTTCACAGCAAAGTGTGGCGCAATCTCTACCGCCATGGTGGCTACTACGACGGCGTCGTTCCAGAGCTTGGCGTTGTGCAAGATGTTGGCCAAGCTAATCAGGGGCACATCCTGGGAGAAGGAGGGAAAATGGCAAGTAGGGAATATCAGGTTTTGAGCTTTCATTCTTGGTTTCTGGGATCATAAAGAATGCAGCCGGAGTTTCCTGGGAAATAACAGAGTATTGCAACTCAGAGTGCCTGTCTGCTGTTACTAGTGGTCTGTGATAGATAGGAGCTTGCACCAGAATATAAATCAATTACTTCTTTCATTGACAAAGTCTCGCCTCAGAAAACTAAACAAAAATGTCAGCTGAAGTAAAACAATCTGCTGAGTAATGTAGTTGGTTTATTCTGGTGCAAGCTCCTTGTCTCACTGCAGAGTGGTAGTAAAAAGCCTGGGTGCTGTCCACAGACCACACTTTGAGTCACACTGTCATAAAGCCAAAGTATTATTAACATCTGCAAGGCCACTGTATCGTCCGTCTAGAGCAGCGGCTGGCAAACTGGCCCACGGGCCAAATCCAGCCTGCTGCCTGTGTCTATAGTTTTATTAGAATACAACCATCCCCATTCCTTTATATATTTCTGTGGCTGTTTTCATACTACAATGGTTGCATCAAGTAGTTGCAACAGAGGCTGTCTGGCCTGCAGAACCAAAATGTTTTACTATCTTGCCCTTTACAGAACATCTGCTGACCCCTGAGGTAGTCTTGGCCCTTTCCTATTGCCTAAGAGGAAGAATACACTGATGGATTGAACAAGTAGCAATATTATCATCATCAGAAATATTTACTCCCTTTAAATATGTTACCTGAGCAACTGCTGCCTATATCACACTGTACTGGGTTCTGTAGGAGACAAAGAAACAGGAAAAAAGGACCCATCTTTGCCTCTACTGAACATCCATAGAGTGCATGCCCTTAGATAAGCTCATTGAAGTTCACTTGCGTGCCTAAGCTCACAAAGCTAGTGAGAGGCAGAGCTGTGTTCGGAACTCAGCAATGCCTGACAGTAGAGCTTGTGTTCCTTCCACCATTCCATATACTGCCTGGATGAGCAAAGACGACATAAGCCACATCTTTAGGCAGTATGAGATCTGGATTAACACAGTACTCTGCACACGTGGATACAAATGTGCTGTTAACACATGTACATTCTCAGCCATCATAACAAAAACTGGCCTTCCGGAAAAGAGTGGTCTTACATAGGCTCAACTGGGTATTATTTTTTCTTTTTGTGGAAAAGGAGAAGTCAGACAAGGACCAGGAATTGGTTAATGCATATGAAAGAACGGAAATTTGCTTCTATCTCTGTGCCTGGAAACAAGCTTAAGTCAAGAGCATAAGCCAAACAGGTCTAACAGGCCTCCGGGCCCCCAGGGATAAGTGAGATAAAGTTTCTAGAATGACTTCCAGGGTGGTGGTCCACTTAGTCCAGTGTATCTGCTGTGTGTTGGGTGGCCCTGAATACAGTAGGAAGAGTATTAAATGATGTAATTTCTTTCAGTGATCCTGAAGACCTTCCCTATGTTCCAACTTGCTGTGGCTGGGGAGGCACAGGTTTGCTGTGGTACAAGCTGGGCCAGAGGTTTCCTGCCCCGTCCTACCCTTGCCCAGTGTTCTTACTGGCTAAGTGTAAGGATGGCCAGTCAAAACGCTGGAATAAACCGTGGGGGATGGAAACAGCCAGCGGACAGAGTCCCACTCACCTTCATCTGGTGGGGAGCGTAGTGCAGAGCTTGGCGCAGGCAGTCGATGGCCTTCTTCCCTTGGCCTTTCACCCTCCAGTAGAGGGCTGCCATGCTGGAAAGGACCCAGGACGTCTGGTTCTACAAAGGAATGGTCAGCTGAGGCTGGTGTTTCTTCAATAACGTACTAATTTATTCCCAAGATCAGTAACGTGAGTCATGACCATTTAACTGTCCACTAGGTGGCAGCACTTTCCGTTCATCCTCTCGTTCGTGAATCCTTAGAACAATCCTATGAGCTTGATACTACTGCAGCCTTTTTATAAATGAGAGAACTAGGACTCAGAGAGGTTAAGTCCCTTGCCCGAGTCCACTCAACTGCTGAACAGCAGAACTGTATCTCATGTTCATGTTTTCTTTTATTTAAATTCATTTAACTTTTTGAATAGGTAACTCATTCACGTTTCAAAAACCAGGAAGTACACAAAGTTATACAGTGAAAGTGTCTCTCCCATCCTTGTCTCTACTGTATATAAGTAAACACTATTTTTAGTTTCTTATTTATCCTTCTAGAATTTCTTTATGCTTTATACAACCAAATACGAATACAGAATTATATTCCCACTCTTTTTAAATGGGAAGTAAGCTGTTATTTATATAAGAGGTGACACTCAAGTACACTTTGCTTTTTTCACTAAACCATATACCCTGAAGATCTTTCTACATCAGTGTATGGAAAGCTTCCTCATTTTTGTTAACTGCATAGTATTTCCTTGTATGAAAGTATCATTATTTATTTAACTAGATCTTTATTAATGAATATTCCCTTCCCCCCAATTTTTCACAACTACAGACAACGCTGCAAAAATAACCAAAAAAAAAAAAAAAGTAATTTTGCATTTGTGCAAGTGCATGTGTACATTTCCAGATGGGTCCACACTATGTCAAGGGGATACATACTTGTCATTTTGATAGATCCTGCCACACTGCCCTCCATGGGATTGTAACAATTTAATCTCCTGCCAGAAATATATGAGTGTCTCCATTTCCTTACAGCCTAATCACAGAGTCTGTTATTAAACTCTTAGGACTTTATCAACTGGATAGGTGAAAAATGTGGTCTTAATCTGTATTTCCCTTCTTTTGAGTGGAGTTGACCATCCTTTCATATTTGACAACCTTTTCTATGTCTTTTCTGTGATTTATCTGTTATATTTTGCTAATTTTTCTATGAGGTCTTTTTCATCTATTGGAAAAAGCTCTTTATATTTTAGGGAGATCGCTCCTTGTCTGGTATGTGATTTACAGATGCCTTTGGACTTACAGTACTTTGTGTGACACAGATTTTGATTGCTACATAGTTCAGTTTATTAATTTATCTCCGGTGACTTCTGGATTTTCAGTTGTAGTTAGGAAGAGGTCTTCCATACTCCAAGGGTATCAAGAAATTGTACCATTTTCCTCCCCAGAACTTTTTAAATTTCATTTTTCACATTTAACTGTTTGATCCATTTGAAATTTAACCTGGTGTGAATTAAAAGACATGGCTCCAATTTAATTTTTTTCCATATGGCTACTAAGTTGTCCCAATGTTTAATGAATAATTCATCCTTCCCCCCAGTGAAATGCTACTTTTACCATACACAAAATTTCAGTACTTAATTTAGGTCAAATTTTGGATTTAGGACTAATCTTGGATTTTTCTATCCATTTCATTTGCCACTTTTGATTGATGGTCTCTGACTCTAGCCATTACAGAAGAGGCTATCAGAAAACTTAATTGCTTCCTATCTTAGTAATATTTCTTTCTTCCAACCTATTTTTGATAATTTTAAAATTCTACATTGTCAGGGTATATAGTATTTATATTCTGATCTGTTGCCCTATGCCCCACCTTTGTTTTGGTATTGGTTTTACTTGTGTGTGGTTTCCCTAACCATCACCTGGTTGGCTAAATGTTTATCTTCTAATAGTTTCCTCAAGAAGGGTTCATGGGAACAATATTCTTTGAGATCATTGCTATGGGCTGAATTGAGTTCCCTTAAAATTCATATTTTTAAGTCCAAACTCCCAGCACCTCAGAAAATAACTGTATTTGGAGGTCTTTAAGAAGTGATTAAGTCAAAATGAGGCCATCAGGGTGGGGCCCTAATCTGAAATGACAGGACTTACAGGAAGAGACACACCAAGGTCCTTATGTGCACAGAGGGAAACCATGTGAGGAGGCAACAAGAGGGTGGCCGTCTGCAAGCCAAAGGAGAGAGGCCTTAGAGGAACCAACCCTGCCAGCCCATTGACACTGAACTTCCAACCTCCAGAACTGTGAGAAAATTAATTTCTGTAGTTTAAGCCACCCAGTCTGGAGTACTGTGTTACAGTGGCTCTACACACTCACGTATGTTCAAAACTTTCTGTCTGCGGCCCTCATACCCCAAAGACAGCTTGGTTGGATATAAAACTACAGCTTATTTTTTCCTCAAATAATCTTGGCATGTAGTTCTGCTACAGAGAAATCTGAAGCTAGCCTGATTTGTTCCTCCTTCTTAGTGAATTGACCCTTTTGACTGGCATCCCAAAAGGATTTTTAAAAAAAATAATCTTTCTTTAATGCCAGCCAATATCTGACATACAAAAGAACCCATTTATATAATTACACAATATATAGCAAGTATATAATTATATAAGATATATAATTATATAAAACATGAATTGATGTTGCAAAGCATAAGATAATGAATATCCCAGAATACACCACTTTACTGAAGAACTAACTTGCATCTACCTATGTGTTCTTACACCAGCCTATCCTCTTGCCTTTTATTCCTGAGGCACACGCTATTTTATGAGTTGTTTTTATTATTCCATTGCTCCTTTTAAACATTGTTCTATCACTCACGTACACATATATTTGCTTCAAAAATATTAGTTTACTTCTTCCTGTGTTTTATAAAGACGGTACAATAGTCCCTTCTATCTGAGGGGGATACATTCCAAGACTGCCAGAGGCTGCCTGAAAGCATGGATAGTACTGAACTGTATATACAGATACTGCTTCTTCAATCTGATAATGGACAGAGCTACTATGTGACTAACGGGTGGGTAGTGTATACAGTGTGGATATGCTGGGAAAGGGGTGATTCATGTCCATGGAGTCACAAAGCAGGACGGCGTGAGATTTCATCACGCTACTCAGAATGGTATGCAACTTACAACTTATGAACTGTTTATTTCTGGGATTTTCCATTTAAAATTTTCAGACCATGGCTGACTGAGAGTAACTGAAACCATGGAAAGTGAAACTGCAGATAAGGAGGGGAACTATGGTATACACTCTATGCACTCTTCTGGAATTTGGGCTTTTTACTCAACTCAGTATTTCTAAGATTCATCCATGCTGCAGTGTGTAGCACAATTTCCTTGCCCATTAAGTCAATATACTATAGTCTACTTATCCCTTTTCTATAGATGGGCATTTGGATTGTCTCCTGTTTTTATGTCTCTTGTTGCAAATAAACGTGCAGAGTTTCTCTGGAGTCGATACCCAGGAGTAGAATTGCTGGGTCATAGTATGCAAATGTTCAAAAAAACAAGAGAATGCCAAATTGTTTCTCAAAGGTGTTATGCCAATTTACAATCCCATCAATACTGTTTAAAAGTGCTTCTGCATCTACATCCAGTGGGGGTAAAATGGCATCTTACTGTGGTATTATCAGGGAGAATAAAATGGCATCTTACTATGGTCTTATTTTGCACTTCCTAATTGTTAGTGAGATTGAAGAATTGTTTCTTGTGTTTATCGCATACATCCCTTCTTTCTGTGAGATGCTTGTTAATATCTTTTATGCATTTTGCCATTTTTATTACTTATCTTGCTCATCAATTTATATGTTCTGTATATTAATTTTTTGTAGGTGAAATGTGTTACACATGTTTTTCTCTCTCTGGCTTATCTCTTTAATTTAGAAAAGTCCAAACTTTAATGTAAATGAACTTATTAACATTTTCTTTTATAGTTAGTGTTTTTGGGCCTTCTTTTAAAATCCCACAAATTGTTATTTTCCATAGACAATGTTTGTTTGGGTTTGTGTATCTGTTTATTATTTCATTTGCTTAGCAAATCTTGTGTCTCAGATAATCCTTCTGTGGCCATCACATAGAAAAATTCCTTTACGGTGGGACTCTGGGTGGTAAACTTTTTCCAGTTTATCTTTAAATATCTTTATTCTTACCTCACTGTAGGTTACACAATTCTAGGGGGTCTTGTATCCTTTCAAAATTGTCATCTGGCTTTGACAGTGGCTAATAACAGGCTATCATCTTAGCCATCATTTCTCTGTAAGTGATCTGTTCTTTTTCTCTGTCTCCACAAACAGACATTTTTTTCTTCACTGATTTATCCCAAGCACTTAAAAAGTAAACGGCACATAGTAAGCCTCTCTTAGATATCTGTTGAATGACTGAATGAATGGTTGCTGCGATGCTTATTAAGCCAAGTCCAAATCCAAAATTCTATTAGCTGTGGCCGGGCTCTGCAAATCACTCTTGTCCTTTGCTGGCAGGTTTCTCGGCAGGCCCTACAACTGCGTGCGCTAGGACATTGTAAGGCAAGAAGGAGAAGGGACTTCTTTCTTCCTGTTTGCATGTTGCTCCTGTCAGTGTCGTTCCAGCAACAGCACTCCAGTCTCCAGCTTCTTTTGGCACTCCCAGACCCAGCCTCAGTGCACCCCTCAGCGGCCAGGCTGTGTTCCCTCTTCGGAAGTAGGAGTTCCAGCTCCCCAGAGTTCCTCAGGGAACTTCTAAATTCTGAAAGCCCCAGTTGCTTGCTGCCTTCTCCCATACCTAGAGTGGGAAGCCTTTTCCTACAGTTGTTATGTATGGTTTACCTCAGTGTTTCCTTTTTCTCTTTCAGCCCTCCACAAGAATGGAATCAATTCTCTAAATTAAATTTTTTCTTCTGAAATACCTAGTGTTATTTCTGTTTTCCTGACTGAAACAGATGCTTTTAAGATACCTTTGTCTTTGCTGTTTTGAAGTTGTACTACAATGTGTGTAGGTATAGATTTCTTTTTATTTATCCAGGTTGGGATATATGGTGCTTTCTGAGCTTTGATTCACTTATCCCCTTGTCTATATAACACTGCAGGTATTTTTATTACAAAGGTCGCAATTCACTAATTATTTCATTATGTCTAATTCATGTAACTCATCCACTGAGTATTTGACTTAAACACCTTAAACAGTTACATATATTTTTAGTTTAAGATGTACCACTTTGTCTTTTTTATTTACCTGCTCATTTCTGATGCTATTTGTTTTCTTATCCCTATGATCACATCATTTAAACATTTTATAATAAAAAATTCAAGTATATATAAAAATAAAGAGAATAGTATAATGAACCACCATGTGCTTCAAAAATTATCAACTCACGACAATTATTTCATCTACGCCCCCATCCGTGTTAATGTGAAGCAAATTTCAGACTTCATATAATTTTACCAGTAAATTTTTCAGTGTACCTCTAAAAGATAAAAACTTATGTTTGAAACCTAAGCTTAGCACATTATGCCTAAAATACTGAAAATGATTCTTTAATACGGTCGAATGTTCAGTTGACATTGCTACTTCCCCTATTGTCTTAAGAAAAGTTTTGCTTTGCTTTTATAGTCTGAATCATAATCTAAATTACGTACCTACACTGAAATTGGTTGATGTGTTCCTTAAGTCTCTTTTCATCTCTAGAGTCATCTTCATCTAATTTTTTCTTTACAAATTTATTTTTGTAGAAGAAACAGGATTATTTATCCTATAGTTTTTCACTGACTGAACTCTGCTAACTGCATCCTTCTGGTACCATTTTACATGTTCCTTTGTTCCCTGTTATTTCTTGTGAATTGGTAGTTAGAGACTTTATTGGTTCAGATTTGACTTTGGGGGGAAGAATTGGGACAAAATGCTTCCACAGGTGGTGATGTGAACTTCCAATGGTACAGACATACTGTCTGGGTATCTCTCTATTTGTCATGTCAGCAACTAGTGATGATCACTGCCATAAATTCATTAAGGGCTGCAAAACTATAATAGTCTAATGTTAGCACTCCTAGTTTATTATTTGGAATATTCCTAAAGAGATTTCCCTCATCCATTATTTGTTTAACTCCAAGAACAGTTAGTTTAGAAATGAAGAATATATGCTTGTTACTTTATATTTACATTTTTAAAAACAAGCTGTTGCCATGCATTCTCTAAGATAAAATTATCATCACAAATTTAGTAGCTTAAATATATGTGATGTGTTTCATTTGCTGCAGTTATTACCCTCCTGTGGCTCAAACTGTCCCACCTTTGAACAATGGAAGCTCATTCAAGTTGGTTCCAAGTTCTTTTGAGAAAACCTTTGTTGTCACTGGAACCTTCCCTGTCTTCCCAGACTTTCTCCAAGGAATCCTGGTTTCTTTTAGTGGAAGATGGCACCCAAAGATCACAATCTAGACACTAAGGATGCTTACTAGTACTGGGACAGTCTTGCCTCTAGTCTTTCCAGCAAATAAAGCCAGGAAATGTGTACTTCAAAAACGACAAAACACATCAGAATTTTTACTAATATTCCCAATTCAGGACCACAGATGTTAACTCATCCATTCTCACATGTGTATACAAAATTCCGGTTCTCAAAAACACCAACAAAATTACTCACTTATTTCACAATACATACAACTACAATCTCAGAAGAACACAATCAACATCATCAACAAAAACAGTATTATTGAAAAGAGTAGAGGTTGAGTATTTCTAATCTGAAAATCTGAAATTCAAAATGCTTGCAAAATCCAAAACTTTTTGAGCACTGACATGATACTCGAAGGAAATGCTCATTGGAGCAGTTTGGATTTTCAGATTTGGGATGCTCATCAGTATAATGTAAACATTCCAAAATCCAAAAAAATCCCAAATTCAAAATACTTCTACTCCCAAGCATTTCAGATAAAGGAAATTAAACCCATGTAAGATTTTCTTTTGTTCTGAGAGCAAATCCCATTAGGGATGCACAGTCACACACAGATGACCCTTGAACGTGGGCCTCAACTGTGCAGGTCCACTTATATATACATAGATGTTTTTCAATAACAGTTACACCGAGTATGCCTGCTGCTGCTGCTGGCTCCCCTTCCACCTCCTCTACCCCTGAGACAGCAAGACCAACTCCTCTGCTTCCTCTTCAGCCTATTCAATATGAAGATGATAAGGATGAAGACATTTATGATGATTCACTTCCACTTAATAAATATATTTTCTCCTCCTTATGATTTTATTAATATTTTCTTTTCTTACTTTATTGTAAGAATGTAGTACATAATACACATAACATACAAAATATGTGTTGACTCATGGTTTATGTTATCAGTAAGGCTTCTGGTCAAGAGTAGGTTAGTAGGTAAGAGTCAAAAGTGGATTTTTGACTGCATGGGGGGTTGGTGTCCCTAACCCCCATGGTGTTCGAGGGTTAACTATGATTGCGTTTTAAAGGCATTTGGAATACATAGTTAGGCTCATTTTACTTTAAATTAGGAATTGCTTTATTAAAAATTATTTTGTATAATTATGCAAAACATTTTGTTCCAAAGTCAAATTGAAAAAATAACATAGGTTCAAGAAACCTAGCTTTATTCCTGTCCTCATCACCTTATTTTCTTCTTCCCTCTAAGGCAATATTTTTAAAATTTAGTCTTCTATTTTTAAATATCTATTTCTCTCCACATATATTCTCTCTCCCCTTGCCATTTCTTAAAAAGATAAATAGTAACCTAGGATACTGTGTTTTTCCACTTTGCTTTTTTCCCACTCAATGTCCTGGAGATTACTCCATTGAAGCTTACAAGAGATGGTCCTCATATTCTTTTTCACAGCAACAGAAGCCTCTACTATGTGGATGTTCACACATATTGTACATCCACAGGGAACTTTTAATTCAATCAATCCCCTACTGCTGGGCATTTGGGTTATTTCCAGTATGCTACTACAAATCAGGCTACGATAAACAGCTTCACTCATACGTATTTTTAATTTTTTTGCCAATATATTTTTATGAAAGATTCCTGAAAGTAGGACTGACAGCTAAAAGGGTAAATGAATGTATAATTTTGCTTGACATAGTCAATTTCCTCCCCACAGAGGTTATCCCATTTCGCATGTCTACCAGCAATGTGTGACAGCGCCAGTTCCCCCACAGCCTCACCGAGAGTGCCTTACCAACCTTCTTAGTTTTTGCCAATGTGATGGGCAAGAAATACCTCAGTGTAGTTTTGATTTGTTGTTTTTCTGCCTTTTTGAGATAGAAGTCTAGATCACTGACTTTCAGCTCCCCCATCCTTTTTCTTTTCTAAACTAATATATCCAGAGGCTATAAACTTCCCTCAGGCATTGCTTTAGCTGCATCCCACAAGTTTTGATATGCTATGTCTTTCTTACTGTATCATCTAATTAAAAATATTCTGTAATTTCTTTTGTACTTTTTTTCATTGACCCATGGATTATTTAGAGGTGTACTGAGTAATGTTACCAAAATAGTTGGGGATTTTCTATCTATCCTTTTGAAGACCTTGATCTTTTTTCTAGCTTAATACCACTAAGAACAGAAACATACTCTAAATGATTTCAATGTATTAAAATTTAACTGGGGCTTAATTTAAGACTCAAGCTTAAGATCAAGATAGCAAATGTTCCATATGCCTTTTTAAAAATAAATACTCTGTCATAGTTGAAAAAAACATTATATAACTATCAGTTAGGTCAAGTTTGTTTATTAGTAAGACATTTTTACTGATTTTTTTGTCTGCTTAATTCTATCACCTATTGAGAGCTACGTTGAAGTCTATTATGACTGTGGATTCATTTCTTTCTTTTTTTAGATTTATCAATGTTTAATGCTTGTTTTATATAATTTAAAACTATGCTATCAATTACATATAGATTTACAATTTTCTATATTCATGGTGGACTGACCACTTTATCATTATGAAATGTCTGTCTTCATCCATAGCAATGCTTCTTGCCTTAAATTCCACATTGTCTGCTATTAGTAATAGCTACCCCAGGTTTCTTTTGATCAGTATTTGCATGATATATTTTTTTCATCTTTTTCATCTGTTTAATTGCAACTATTTTATATCTTATAGTAAGGTGTGTTACTTTTAAAAAATATAATTGGGTCCAAGTTTTAACCCAGTCTGATAATGTTAGTACTCTAAGTGAAGTACTTAGTCCTTTAATATTTATTCTGATTACTTATATATTGGGTTCATCTCTATAACTTTACCATTTGCCTTCTTTTACTCACTTGTTTATATTCCTTTTCTCTTCTTTTTTGTCTCTTTTATAATTAATCAAATGTTTATTATTCATTTTCCCTTAATTATATTATACATCTTTTCCTGTTCTTTTAGTGCTTAGCCTAGAGAGATTATAACATGGTTCTTGAAACTTATTATACACCAAAAATATATATTATTTACGTATGTTATCATGTTAACTTTTTAGCCATGTTCTCTTGGAAACCTAATAAAGGTAGAATGTCACCTGTGTTACTAGGCTTATGGTACAGATGACATGACAGGTAAACTGCAAGTAGACTGGGAGGACTGTGAATGACCAACTAGAAAGTCACAGCTCTAGGCTTTCCCAAGCGTGGTGTTTCTTGTCCCTTGCTGGAATCCTTGGATTCTAGGCCCATGGGACTCTTATAAGAGGTATCGTTTCCAATACGGAACTTGAGATTTCCATGCCAGGGTGGCTCTCATACCATCCATATGGTCTTAATCCCTTACCCCTGAGTTGTCACATGGGAGAAGGGGCAGAGAACAGCTCCCAGGGATTGCTGCCAGAAAGTTCTGGGGACTCTTGGAGAAACACATGAAAAGCTGCATTGCTGGCTTGCTGTGTTTCCTGTTTTATCCTTCTGAGTGAAAGACCATGAATGGCCTATTGGGTTCTGTACATATGAATTATCTATCTAGGTAGTTCTAAAACCACTGGGAGTGAGCATTGCACAGCTGGGCTGGCTGGCAAGAATGGTATCGCCTTGCTGCAGCTGATGCATTTGGGCCAAACTAAACATTAATGCCTAGCTGGGGCAGGGAGGAGATAGCACATGAGCTTGAGAGTCTGCATTTGTGACTGGGTCTGTGATTGGACAAAGGGAGCAGAGCAGCTGGGTTGGCCATGGCCAGGTTGAGTTGACTGCTCATCCAATTGGCAAAGAGCAGTGTCTATCAGTCCCTACCTGAGGGAGTCAGGGACATAGGCCGGGGAACTACTGGGTATCAGCCCAGAAGGTCAAATAGGACCATGTGGCAATCTGGTGTACAAACTGGCTGCAGTGGTAATGGCGGCAGCTTGGTGTAAATCTTAAGCCACAGCAGGAGACCTCTGCATAAACTTCTGAGCACCATTTGTGCTCAGCTGCAACATAAGCAGTGTCCTGAGGGTTTAGTGCATACCAATTTAACTCTAAAATGGAGTCCAATCAATGTTATCTGCTGACACTTACTGATAATTAATGTCAATGCAAATTCCAAAACCCTCTAAGGAGACCATCAGAGATGGGCTTTTGAAGAAATAATAAAGGATAATGATTGGGTATTCTAAAAGTTGAAGCCAAAAGAATATGGAGATCCTTGTTCTTTTGTGAATGGTAAATGGGAAAGCGGCACTTTTGCTTTGTTATCATTACCGTTTACTAGGGCACTGGCTTCAAAGTGTGGTCCTCAGTCCAGCAGTATCACTTGGGAACTTATTAGAAATATAAATTCTCAAGACTGACCCTAGCCCTACTGAATAAGAAAGTTGGGTCCCAGGGGCCTACTATGTTTTAACAAGCTCTCCAGGTGATTCTGATGCTCCCTAAAGTCTGAGTACTATACTAAAGTTATTAACTCAAGGTCATGGTCTGTGAGCCTGCTATGGAAACCAATGTTGGATTAAACTTCTAGCTCTATTTCTCTGAAAACCTGATAAAGGGGGAATGTTAGCTGTTATCAGGCAACATAGCTTACAGTAAAAATGACTCTGGTTGGTAAACTTATTTGGACTGGGATGACTGTAAATAAATGATAATACCCAGTGGAAAGCTATAGCTTTGAGCTTCTAGGTGCCATGGTTCTTGTAGCCAGACATGTCCCTTTCCAGGACTCTATGCCCATGGGGCCATTATAAAAGATACTGATTCTTACATGGAACTTGGGGTATCTAAGCCAGGGTAGTTCCCACAATTAATCATTTGATTTGTTCCCCTGTACCTGAACTGTCGCTTGGCAGAAAAGGGGGGTGGGTGGGCAGAGAATCGCCCCTGGACTAAGGTGTGAATTACTGTGAGGACTCACTCTGGAAGTACATACCTGATGCTGCTGCAGCAACGTGCTGCATTTCCACTCCTATATCTTTCTGAGGCTCACGCCGCATCAGGCCTGGTGAGCTGCATGAATGTGAAACGTCTACCTGGACCTAGGACCACCTAACGAAGTCAATGCAGCTCCCTTCTGTCTTTTGTATTACTGTTGTCATGAATTTTAACTTCATAAGGCATTATTGTCTTTATTTTGTACAGTCACACTCATTTGTATCTACTCCAATATTTACTCTGTTGCTCTTTGCTCTTTCCTGTATTTCTGAACTTCCATCTGGGATAATTTTCCTTCTGCCTGAAAAAACCCTTTAATGATTTTTAGGGCAAGTCTGTTGGTAATACATCTCTTTCAGTTTTCGGTAGTCTAAAATCTTTACTTAATTTTCATTTTAAAAAACTGAGGTATAATTTACATAGGAAGAAATGCTCAGATCCTAAGTGTAACATTCGGTTTTGACAATTAAGTAATTGTCAAAGACAGAGAAATAGCCAACATTCCAGAAAGTTCTTTCATGCTGCTTCCCAGTCAACACCTTCCCCCACAAAGCAACTACTGATGTGATTTCTATCGTCATATGTTATTTTTGCCTACTCTAGAATTTCATATAGTTGGAATCATATATTACGCACTATTTTGTGTCCAACTTCTTTCATTAGCGTAATATTTTTGAAATTCATTGATGCTGTGGATGTTGGTTCTTTCTGGCTGAACAGCATCCATTGTCTGAGTACACCACTGTTTACCTATTGTTCTACTAGTGGGCATCTCACTGTTTTCAGTTTTATTGGCTATTATGAATAAAGCTGTGAATACTTTTTCTGCTTTTTAAAAAAATTTCAAAGCATTATGGGGTACAGATATTTTTGGTTACATGGGTCACTTTCATAATGCTTGAGTCATGGTCATAAGTGTTGCTGTCACCCAGCTAGTGTTCATTGTACTCATTAAGTAGGTTTTTGTCCATCCTTT
This sequence comes from Lepilemur ruficaudatus, assembly GCA_963574885.1. Lineage (NCBI taxonomy): Eukaryota > Metazoa > Chordata > Mammalia > Primates > Lepilemuridae > Lepilemur > Lepilemur ruficaudatus. The sequence continues at coordinate 7,723 of CAUYRT010105268.1, read as the reverse complement.
CCTCTCCCCTCCCCCCTCCTCCCCGATTTCTGTTTTTTACTTCCCTCTGCACATGTGTGCTCATCAGTTAGTTCCAGTTTAATAGTGAGTACATGTGGTGTTCGTTTTCCCTTTTTTAGATACTTCACTTAGGATAATGGTCTCCAGTTCCATCCAACTTGCTGCAAAAGGCATTAATTCATCATTCTTTATGGCTGAGTAGTATTCCATGGTATACATATATCACATTTTGTTCATCTATTCAAGAATTGACGGGTATTTGGGTTGATTCCACATCTTTGCAATTGTAAATTGTGCTGCTATAAACATTTGGGTGCAGGTGTGTCTTTTTGATAAAATGACTTCTTTTCCTTTGGGTAAATATCTAGTAGTGGGATTGCTGGATCAAATGGTAAGTCTAATTTTAGTTCTTTGAGGAATCTCCACAGTTTTCCACAGAGGATGCACTACTGTGCAGTCCCACCAACAGCGTCTAAATGTTTCTTTCTCTCTGCATCTACATCAGCATCTACTGTTTTTGGACTTTTTAATAAAGGCCATTCTGACTGGGGTAAGGTGACTTTTATAAACACATATTTTGTAGACATGTTTTCATGTATCTTTGATAAATATCTAGAAGTAAAATTACTGGGTCATGTATGCTTAACTTTTTAATGAACTGCCAAACTGTTCTCCAAAATAACAGTACCATTTTTTTACTCCCACTAGCAATGTATGAAGGTTCCGGTTGCTCCACATCCTTTCCAACATTTGTTGTTATCAATCTTTTTCATTTTAGCTCTTTTGGAGGGTAAGTGGTATTTCATCACGGTTTTTTTTATTTCTAGATGACTAATATATTGGGTACTTTTAAATGTAATTACTAGACATCTGTATATTTTGTTTTGTGAAATGTCTGTTCACAAAACTAACCTTTTAAAAACTGCATTTTTTAAAATTACTAAATCACAGGAGTTCTTTATATGTTCTGGACTCAAGTCCAGTGTCTGATATATTGTGTTCTAAATATTTTATCCTATTCTGTGTCTTTTTTCTTAAGTGTCTGTTGAACAGAAGTTTTAATTTTAATGAAGTCCACTTTATCAGTTTTCTCTTGTATAGCTCATGCTTTTGAAGACATCTCTGCCTACAGCAATAATTTGAAGATATTCTTCTGTGTTTTGTTCTGGTATCTTTATTGTTTTGGCTTTATTTTACATGTACACCTATGATTCATATTAAGTGATTTTTGTGGATAATGTGAGGTAGGGGTTGAGTTTTTTTCCTTCTATATAAATATTCACCTGTTCCAGAAATATTTGTTGAAGAGATTTTACTTTCCCCATTCAAATGCCGTGGTGCTCTAATAGAAAATCATTTGACCATACAGGTATGGTTCTATTCCTGGCTTCCTCCTTCTCTTCCACTGTTCTATTTGTCTATCTTGTTGCCAATACCACATACAATGACCACTTCATTCATTTCATTTTTAAAGGATATTTGCAGGGTGTAGAGTTCTAGGTTGGCAGTATTTTCTTTCAGTAACTGAGATATGTCATTCCTTTGTCTTCTGGTTCCACTGTTCCTGTTGAGAAGTTGACTGTCAGCTTTGTTACTCATTTGAAAGTGACTTTATTTTCTCTATCTTTAAGATTTTATTGTCTTTCGTTTTCAGCAACTTGCTATAATTTTCTAGTGGGGCTTCTTTGTATAGATACTTGTGGACCACAGATTTTATTGACTCTGTGGGATAATGTCTTTCATCATTTTTAGAAAATTCTTAGCTATTTATTACCTCTTCAAATATTGCTCCTGCTCATTCTCTCTCTTCTTCTCCTGGGATTCCATATGTTGGACGTTGGACTTTTTTTTTTTTTTTTTTATGTGTTCACGTCTTTTATGTTCTTATCTGTCCCCACCTTCCCCTCCCTGTAAATTCCTTTATTTCTTATGTATCAGTTTGGATATTTTCTACCAACCTCAAAAAAACTTTTTTTCTTTTTCACGCTTCAGTTTGGATATTTTCTAATAACCTGTTTTGACCTTTCGTCTTTTCTGCTGTGACTAATCATCTGTTCTATCTAATCTGATCTTTTTTATTATAGTGAAAACTCATAACATTTACCACCTCAACAATTTCTAAGTATACAGTGTAGTAGTGTTTAGTATATTCACATAGTTGTGTAACCAAGCTTTAGAATCGAATTTTCATCTGGCAAAACTGAAACTCAATACCCATTAAACACCAACTTTCCATATCCCATTCCTCCCAAGCACTGTTAACCACCATTCTACTTTTTGTCTCTATGAACGTGACTACTCTAGATACCTCATATAAGTTGAATTGTTCAGTATTTGTCTTTCTGTGACTGGCTTACTTCACTTAACGTAATTCCTTAAGATTTATCCATGTTGTAGGATGTGTCAGAATCTCCTTCCTTTTTAAGGCTGAATGCATTGTATGTATACGTCATATGTTGTTTATCTATTCATCTGTTGATGTGCATGTGGGCTGATTCCATTTCTTGGCTATTGTGAATAGTACTGCTATGAACATGAGTGTACAAATGTTTCTTTGGGATCCTGCTTTCAATTCTTTTGGACATATATGCAGAAGTGGAAATGCTAGGTCATATGGCAAGTCTATGTTTAATATTTTGAGGAACTGTGATACTGTTTCCCATTGTGGCTGTACCATTTTACATTGCCACCAACAGTGTATCAGGGTTCCAATTTCTCCACATCCTTGCTGTGGCTTTGATTTGCATTTTTCTGATGATTAGTGATGTTCAGCATCTTTTCATATGCTTGTTGGCCATTTGTATATCATCTTTGGAGAAATGTCTATTCAAATTCTTTGTACATTTTAAAATTGGGTTATTTTGTTGTTAAGCTGCAGAAGTTCTTTATTCTGGATATTAACGCAGTGTCAGATGTATGACTTGCAAATATTTTTTCCCAAACTAGTTGTCTTTTCACTCATTAATTGGTCCTTTGATGCACAGAAGTTTTAAATTTTGATATAGTCCAACTTGTCTATTTTTACATTTGTTGCCTGTGCTTTTGGGGTCATATCTAAGAATTCCTTGCCACATACAATGTCTTACTACTTTTCTCCTATATTTTGCTCCAAGGGTTGTATAGTTTTAGGTCTCACAATTAGGTCTTTGACCCATTTTGAGTTAATTTTTGTGTATGTATAAGGTAAGTGTCCAACTTCATTATTTTGCATATGGATATACAGTTTTCCTGACACCAGTTGTTGCAGAGACTACCCTTTCCCCAGTGAATGGTCTTGGCACCCTTGTTGAAAATCATTTGACCATATAGGTGAGGGTTTAATTTTGGGATCTCTACTGTCTAATCTGATTTTAAACCCATCTATTGAGTTCCTAATTTCAGATATTATAATTCTCAGCTCTAGAATGCCCATTTGGTTATTTTTTTCAGAAGTTCCAACTGTCTGGGAAAATTTCCCTTTCATTTTTTTCTCCCCCTTTCCCATTTTCTTGAACACATTATTGTTACCTTAAAGTTTTGTCATAACTCCAACGTCGGTATCATCTGTGGGTATATTTCTATCGCCTGCCCTTTCTCTTAGTTTTTAGTCCCAACTCCTGGATGTCTAGTATAATTTCATTAAAGTCTTGACATTGTGTCTAAAAAATTGTAGAGGCTCCATATGATATTATCTTCTTAAAGAGAGCATTTACCCTTCCTTCAGCTTGGCACGTAGACAGTTGACCAACTTAATCCAATCACTGACTGAGAATCTGGGCTGGTATGCTGCTGTGGAAAGGCTCACTCTCCCTCGGTGTTGCCCCTTCTTAAGGCACAAGTCTCTAGACCTTTCAAATGAAATCTTGGGATATTTATCAGAAGCCTCTTATCCTCAGTGATGGATTTTGAACTCTAATCCTTGACTCACAGTATTGTGGGATTGCCAAAAACTGTTTTTCACAGCTTTCTACTTGGCTTCCTGGTCTCTTGTGTTTTGTAGCTTCAGAATTTGTCAATGTACTGCAAAGAGTACTAGGCTTAGTTTCTGTCACTCCCATTTCAGCAGGATCTTGGCCCTTCTGGTGTCCAATTTGATTTCTTTAGCCCTGCAAGATTTCCAAAGTCTGTTGGTATCTCTGCCTGGATCATCTGCCTCCTGTATTGTAGCAGGTCATGCTCTCTTTTTAAAAAAAGTTTGTATTTTCTGTTCTTTATAATTCAGTCTGAATATTTTCCATTGCTTTTTCTGCTCTTTCATTAATCTTCTCTTCTGCTGTGTCTAGCCCATTTTCCTAAAGGATTGCTGACCTTTTTCTTCCTTCTTTTTAGAAGTTCCTTAGAAATTAGGTTTAAAAACCCTTTATGTATAATTTGAAAATATTGTTCCTAGCTTTTCATTTTGTTCACACTGTTTGTTTGAAATGCAAGTTCGTTTTTATGTAAATTATCAATCTTTTTCCTTATTGTGTGTGAATTTTGAGTCAATTAGGAAAATTTCCCTACATCCAGGCTACAGAGAAATTCCTATGTACCCTACTTATACATGTATGAGGTCATTTTCTACATTTAATCTCTGATCCACTTAAAATTTATCTTGACGTACAGTGGAAGTAATGCGTCTAATTTTATTTTTCTCCTATCTAGCATTAAAACATACATTTCCTCTCATTGATGAGATGCTGCCTATAAAATATTCAAAATTGCCATATGTAATTAGTTTTAGTTTTCTATTCTTTCCCATTGGTCTGTGTATTCATGCCCCAGTATCACACTGCTTTAATTAAAGACTTCATGTATGTTTAATGTCTTATAGGTTAAATCCTCTTCTCCCACTGTTTTTTCACAGTTCACCTAATTATTCTTGCTTGTTTGTTCTTCCAGATGAACTTACAATTAGCTTATCTGGCACCAGAAAAAACATGGCAATTTTTAAAATTGTTATTGCATTAAAAGGACAAATTAACTTAGGGAGAACTGATATCTGATGCTGAGACTTAACATTCACGTATTCTTGGTTAGGTCTTTCCATTTTTTCAAGCCTACTTCTGTATCTTTCAGAAGAGTTTTATATTTTTCTTCACTTAGGTTTTAGAGATTTTTAAAAAGTTTTCCCTAAGGTATTTTCTTTTCAAATTCTCTTACATCTTCTCTCTCTCTCTCTTTTTTGGTTGTTGTATATGTGAAGGCTATTTCTTTTTATATGGTAATGTTACTGATTTTTAGCTTAGTAAATTTTGGTGAGAGATGCATGCTAAATATTTTCAATCTCTGGAAATTAGTTGAAACCTTCTTTATGGCTTAGTCATATATTGAATGTTTACATATGATAAACATTCCTCCCTTATACACCTAAAAAGAATGTGAATTTTGTCACTGTCAGATGCAGTGTTTATATATGTCAGTTAAGTCACATTTGTAATTGTGTTTTTTGTCTATTTGTTTTATCAGCTATTATGAGAAATATATTAAAATTTACTTGGGGCCAGGCGCAGCGGCTCATGCCCATAATCCTAGCACTCTGGGAGGCTGACACGGGAGGATGGCTCAAGGTCAGGAGTTCAAGACAGAAAGAAATTAGCTGGATAACTAAAAATATATACAAAAAATTAGCTGGGCATGGTGGCACATGCTTGTAGTTCCAGCTACTTGGGAGGCTAAGGCAAAAGGATTGCTTGAGCCCGGAGTTTGAGGTTGCTGTGAGCTAGGCTGACGCCATGGTACTCTAGCCTGGGCAACAGAGCAAGACGCTGTCTCAAAAAAAAAAAAAATTTACTTGGATTGGGAATATGTCTATTTCTTTTTTTTTAGCTGTGTCAATGTTTACATTATATATTTTAAGCTATGTTATAAAGTTTATGGAACATACCTATCTTGTGAATTAAATCTGTATTAGTTTCCTATGGCTACTGTGACAAACTAACATACACTTGGTGGTTTACAACAACAAAAATTTATTCCTTCATAGCTGTGGGGAGAAGAAGTCCCAAATCAGTATCATTGGGTCAAAATCAATGTGTCAGCAGGGCTGTGCTCCCTTCAGAAGAAACAGAGCAGGATCTATTTCTTTCCTCTTCTGGTTTCTGTTGGCTGCTGGCATTCGTTGGTTTGTGGCTGCATCATTCCAATCTCTGCCTCTGTCACACTGCCTTCTCTTCTGGGTCTCAAGTCTCTGTCTACCTCTCTCTTTATGAGGATACATGTGATTAGATTTAGGAACCACCTGGATAATCAAGCATAATCACTACATCTCTAGATCCTCAACTGAATTTTATCTGCAAAATCCTTTTTAACTGTGTGTGGTAGTTTTCACAGGTTCCAGGGATTAAAATGTAGACATCTTTTGGGCGTCACTATTCCGCCTATCACAGATTTTATAATGATAAAGCACTTATCATTACAGAAATATACCACGTTAGTAATCCTTCTTAAAGTTTACTTTTTCAGATAAAAGTATAAATATACCAAATTTCTTTGATTATTGTTTGAATGATATTTTATTTTTCATGTTTGTCCTTTCAACTTTTCTATATTCTAATATTTAAAATGTTTCTCTTTAAAGCAGCATGTAGCTGTGTTTTTAAAAAATCCAGTCCACATTTAATTTTTGTATTATGTAGTCTTTTTGTACTTAACTACTGATGTGCTTGGGTCTATACTTGCTTATTTTACTATTTGTGTTAAATTTTTTATGTGCCTTTTACCTTTCTTGGCTTCCTTTGAATTAATCCAATGTTCTACTTTATTGTGTTACATTTTAAAATAAATTTTAATAGTTAGCCTAAAGCTTAAAACATGCATGCTTACTTATTAAAGCCAATGCAAATTATTACTTTTACTACTTGTCTGATACCAATTAAGCCTTAGGACTTTTAAACTCCATTTACTTCCATCCCATCATTTATGCTGCTACCATGAATTTTAGATACAGAGTACATAAAACTGAAACTCCTCAGGGTGCTACAATTATTATTTTGTACGGTTACTGTTCATTTATATATATATTTTCAATGTTCTTCATTCTCTCTTGCATGTCCATATTTCTATCTGGGAACACACTGGTGCCAAATTCTCTCAATTTTCATTTGTTTGACTACATCTCTATTTCACCTTAATTTTTGAAGAATACTTTTGCTCGGAGAGAATTCTACACTTGCAAGTTTCTTTTTCAAGCACTTTAAAGATACTATTACATTGGTTCCTGGTTTCCATCATTTCTGTTGAGAAGCTAATAGTCTCACTGTTGCAACTCTGAAGGTAACTGTGTTGCCTTAAAGATTAGCCACACATTCTTTGTTACTAATAGAAAGTGGAGGACGGCCGGGCACGGTGGCTCACGCCTGTAATCCTAGCACTCTGGGAGGCCGAGACGGGCGGATTGCTCAAGGTCAGGAGTTTGAAACCAGCCTGAGCAAGAGCAAGACCTCGTCTCTACTAATAATAGAAATTAATTGGCCAACTAAATATATACAGAAAAATTAGCCGGGCATGGTGACGCATGCCTGTAGTCCCAGCTACTCGGGAGGCTGAGGCAGAAGGATCACTTCAGCCCAGCCAGGAGTTTGAGGTTGCTGTGAGCTAGGCTGACGCCACGGCACTCTAGCCTGGGCAACAGAGGGAGACTCTGTCTCAAAAAAAAAGAAAAAAGAAATAGGGTAGACTCGTTATCTTCTTTAACCAGTTCTTCCTTGAAAACTGGAGTGAAGACTCCAAGATGTCTTGAGGTAGAGAAGAGGGACATCAAGGG